>CM035414.1:194955864-195023364 GCA_020310875.1 Ceratopteris richardii | reverse complement strand
TGACGATTAACAAGAAGCACCAAAAGCATTTTTTAAAACGTGCTACCCTCGTAGAAGTGATGGGTTTCTAAGTTTCGTAGTGCAACACCATCGGACTCAAGATCTTGAAGAACTTTCAGAGTATTCTATAAGAGTATGCTACAAGGTTGATCTATAGAAAGGTCTTTATTCCATGCATGACATTCCATTGTTTATGTGCTCTAGGATATAAGATCGAAAAATAAATGAATCCCGCATTCAGGTAATAAAAGATTTCACACGCTTCTCAGTCCCTTTATAAATCTTTCTTCTGTAGTTTTCACACGCTTCTCCTCAAATAGTTCAAAGCGATTGCTTTTTGAGAGGAAAGAAAGATTTCAAACATATTATTTCGTGTGTCGGCACAATATAAGTTCCAAATTACGGTGTGTAGATGTACCTCTTACTTCTATTTTGTTACATGAGACGTTACATTATTCATCTTTCTCTATTATGGCTACTTCTTGGAAGCATCATGTATGGTATCCATTCAACATGTTCCCCATTGCTAGGAGCAAAGTTTTTTCCACAATTTGTTCTTATCTGAACTTGTCATGAATGCAAGTTGTCCTTGTTAAGAGAGTTTATATAGATCTTTTCCGCTGCATCCCCTTCTTTCTTTGAGGGCTTTGGATCTTTGACCATTAGTACTCTCTTTTTATGTTTGACTATTACTCTCCTTTTATATTTGAAATTTGAATTAGTAATGAAGACAGCTAGGAGGTTATCGAAGAATCTTCTTTAGCCTTATATTCAAGGTTAACATTAAGCAGCTTCGATTAGCGGATATTGAACCCTTGATCTTCAGTCCCAAGATTCAACATGTTTACTATTACATCAAACACCCTCAACAGTTTGCACGTGCCCTTCTACATTATATGGTGAATAAGTACTATTAGGCTCATTGTTGGCGTATTCAGCACCTCAAATTTATAAGATCGTTTGCTATAAGACACGTGTCTACAAAGCATACAGCAAAATATATAAGCAACTTTAATAAAAGATTATGATGTCATGGAATCAACTACAAAGAGATTTATATGGGTCATGAATGTAGAACTCATTGCCTCCCATTTGTTTGAGTAATGGACATGGAAGAATGAAAGGCAGCATGAGCCAAGCCTTAGCTTATACATCAAGCTTCCATTCCGAGCCCTCTCCTGCATTACTTTGCTACGCAAATGTAGTGAGACCTCTGCAACCCCTTTTAAAGCTTTCTCCAGGTATTGGCATTGCATGCTGAGTCTTCATCTTCTTCTCCACGCAAATGCTCTGCAACATCGGAAATTTCTACTCACTTTATTCTCGTCCTCAACGACCTTCTTTATTCAGGGCATTTGTTCGAGGCAATTATCTGCAATGCAGATTGAAAGCTCGAGTACAAATGAAGGTGTGCCTGATCTGAAAATCTCGTCGCTGTCCTTCGAGTTCGAATTTCCGGCCCTGGAAGATGATCTGCCAGTCTCGCCTAAGCTCGCCCACGCCAAGTTAGAACAAAACACTTTGGCAATGGGGGACGTTCCGTGTAGGGAACGAGCATCGACTTCTCATTGGTATGTGAATGTCGATGCTGTTTCCGAAGCATCGGGGGCCTATGAGGGCACATCATTCCGTGCATTCCCGCTTCCGTATTTTACCGGGGGAAACAAAGTAAATCTGACGATCAATGATGAAGGAGAAGGAGATGATTCGGAGGCGGATCAACCATCACTCTCTCTTCCTAGTTCGAGCATGTTGTCCTCTCCATCGCATTCCTCTTCATCCGCATCTTCTTCTCGCTCCTCGACCAAGCTTTTCAATATGTGCACATCGCTTGACAGTCAGGGAATCAGCCATCAACTGTTAGTGAAGCTTTGGATTCTCGTGAGGAAGCCCTGCCATACACATGACCGCGAAGCGAAGATCTTTAGTCAAGGATTCGTGGAATGCAACGAGATGCAAGAGACGGATTGCCTCAAGATTCACAAAAGGGGTCAACACTTAATCCGTTCGCAGGAGACAAGTAATAATCTTGCTTATCAGTCGCATCCTCGGCATAAGGACGGGAAGGAGGTAAGAAGCGATATAAACTGCAAGGCGCGGACGATCAGCCGGTTCAGAGCCCACGCCTCTATCACGCAGAGCAACTCATCATCACCCTGTGCAGAGCACTACGCAAAGCTGAGGGAACGCCTTCGAAAGAAGACTTTTCTACCTTATCGTCAGTCCCTGCTATTTGGCAAAAGCCTCTTCCAGGTCGCAAAATCTCACCCTGTTCTCTAACACTACACTACTTTTGATTCTTCGCCTCTCGTGAGCTTCCGCATTGTATTGTCGAATGTGAACGAAGAAAGCCTTCTCGATGGCAAGCAAAACTCACACAAGGCGGAGCCCTGTGTAGATATGCAACTCCAACAGGATGGAGTCATGTTCTATCTGTACATATGCTGCAATTGGGCAAATTGGGATGTGGACGGGCCTGTCAATTTCCATTCACACTGAGTGAAGTCTCAGTGCATGGTTAACTCCATGTCACGAAACAGCTCACTGCATGTTAAGTCCAGATCACGAAAGCGAATGCTGCTCAATGTTCCGACTGTTCCCCCTCAAACCCCGAAATTTGCATGCTGAACTCCACGTCGCAAAACAGAACGCTACTCAGTGTTCCCCCTCAGTCCCAAATTTTTCTTTTGTTCCATATCAGAGTTTCACGATATAATCTAGATCATCAGATTGAATTTCCGTTACAACTAAAGAGTAAATGGAAAAGTGAGACGTTTGAGGCTCTTACTTAAGGGGAACTTTTGTAAGGGTTGTAATGTTAAAAAACTGCTCTTCACTTTCAAATTAAGGATTATATAGAACTTTAGGCACAATAATAGATCATATACTAAGAATCTATAGAAAATAAATCTTCTGAGATTGACTCTCGGACTATCAGTTGGCACATCAGATTTGGTGGCGGGTCCTATAGCAACTTACCTAGCACAAGGGCTCTCTGATCATCACTTGTGAAGGTCTCTTGGGACCCGCTTATTGGCCCTTCCTTCTTCTATTATGAGGAAAACAACAGGATCCTCTTGCTTGAGGATGGGAGAGTTGGCGCCACTCAAGATCTCCACCCTTCCATGTGGAGCGATAGAGATGACCCTCACTAGGAGTTGATCCATAGCCTTACCATGTGCTTTATCTGGAACACTAGATGTCAACGTATTTTCAAGTGCTGCATGTTTCCCGGGCCATGACTCTGTAGGATTGTTGGCATGCGCTGACTCATTCATGGCAGCAATAATTAGACCGTCTTCATGGTGACTTTGATGGCACATCATGCACTACAACATATGAGGGGTATATCGGGGCTTCTTTCGATGCAAATGCACAAGTGCCATTTTTCCTTGACGACAGTGTAAGCGTCGGCATCCGTACGAAAGCACTAGTATAAGTGCCATTATAGGCCTCGATATAAGTGTCAATATAAGCATCAGTATTTTTATAGAAAAAAGCATTGGTATGCCCCTAGGCATATCAACACTCAGACCGATGCCTATAAAGATGACCATATCTAGAATTTCTTCTTTCTTTGGTACAGTGCGTTGTCTATTGCTACATCAACATTACCATGATGTTTTATAGCAAAACACAATACAATCTACCCAAAAGAAATCAATTACATGTGACATGTACTCTAGTGGTTGCAGGTTTAGTGTTTAGATGACTGACAAACAAAGCATGATTTGGTAAAGTAGAACAATTTCGGGCACAAAACAAATGAGCATAATCAACCATGAACCATGTATAAAAGAAATATCCCATAAATAAAACATGTACAAAATAGATATATATTCCATAAATGAACCATGTACAAATACGGCAAACCACTACCATATATGAGCCAAATATAAAATGTGACAAAGCATTGCCATATAGGAACCAAATATAAAATTATGGTCCACCACTATCATATATGAGAAAAATACAAAATGGGATACACCATTCCCATATATGAGCCAAATCAAAATGTGGCACATCATTGCCATACACATGCCTAGAGGGATCAAAAGATCTATATCTACAGTCCTTTATTAAAGCATATTCTTGAAATGAGACAAATTGACATGATATTTATAACATAACAGCACCAAACCAAGTTTATAAGTTCACCTAATTGTGGATGCTTCGATGAAGTGGCTCCATCGCATCCCTCCAAGTCCTACATCTTTGCAACCAATCCATGATGATATTCATAAGCCTCCTCGGTTTGTCTCTGAGGACAATCTACCTATTGGACTTTGAGGTCTACTGAAGCATGCAAACAACACAAGGAAGAAGAAGCAGCTTGAAGCACAACACACAATAGAGAATGTATTACCGCCAGAATGTACAAAGATAAGTAACCCGTTAGGGCAATAGGCATATATACAAGCCGAGGGGAAAATACCTCCTAAAGAGGGATAAAGGTGCCCCGATAGTCCTAATGTGTTCACACATATTACTACCTAAATATATTAACAAATCCCCCACGGGAGTGATGTGGTGAACAAGGAGCTCACACTCAAGTATAAAGAAGTGCCAAGCTATGTGGAATCAATGCACAAAAGGAAGTAAGCCCAAAGCTTTATGGAAATGTTCAAACTTTTCCTTAGGTGGAGCCTTCCTAAAAAGGTTTGCAATGTTCTTCTACGTGGACACATATTCCAAGCTCATCTCTCCAACAGAGAACTTGTCCCTGACATAATAGTAATGCATCTCAATGTGTTTAGTGTGAGCATGGAATACATGGTTCCTCCCAACTACTAATGTGCTCTGAGTGTTAGTAACGATGGTGGTCTTAGAAGACTGACCAACACCCAAATCAGCCATAAGGAATCTAAGCCGCACACACTCAATAATGGTTCTGAAATATGCCCTATACTCAACCTCACAACTGGAAGTGTCCACAGTAGGCTACTTATTGCTCAACCAAGATATACATGATCTACTAAGAATAAAGCAAAAGAAACTAGTACACAAACGAGTGTCATAATAGTCACACCAGTGAGAGTAAAAAAAAGCATGTAAATCTAGCGATAGTGATGCTTCCTTGGGATAAAACAATCCAAGTAGCCGGGTACCACATGGGGTTGAAAAGCATACAATTCTTCATGCATGTCACCATTCAAAAATGCAGTTTTAATGTCCAAATGATGTACATACCCAACCATGATGATATGCTAGTGCATTGATCTTACATTTTATAGTCATTCTGCATGTAGGTGCAAAGGTCTTTTTAGAATCAATGCCTCTTTCCTGCACATGAGCCTTTGCAACAAGCCTAGCCTTATACATGTCAACTGTTCCATCACGCTTACACTTTACCTTGTATACCCATTTCGTTACAATCTCCTTCTTGCCACAAGGCAAGTCACATAAAGGCAAGGTACCATTTTTCATGATAGTTTCATATTCTGATTGAATAGTAGCCATCCAATTTTCAACGTTTTGTGCTTCATCAAACGAAACAGGTTCAGTCTCATCACAAAGACTAGCGGCATTCATAGCATAGAGATCTGATACAAAAGAAGCACCATGAGAGCCTGAATGAGTATGATATGATAGAGCTACATCTAATTTGGTGTTATGCAAAGTTTGCACTAGCCATTTTAACATAGTTTTAGAAGTTGCCTCATTTTGACCAGCACTAGACTATCCACCTGTAATAAGATGGAGTAATGGAGCTAATGGATGTATCCTTAGTACATGAAAGTAATGGCTCAATAGCATCTTCCACAAAAAAAAACATTATGGCTAACGAGCATGCATTTAGTATATGCATGATACAAACGATAGCATTTTCTTTTACATTAGGGGAAAAATGAATCCTGCATAGGCCTTTTAGCTTCAAGAGTGATTAGGGATGGACCAATGAGAAGAGGGTGGTGGCCACAATCTAGTCCCTTAATCACATAGGGTAGGCATAGGCTTCCCTTGTTTTCCTCTAGTCAAATATGTAGAAACCACCTAGAGTTGGTGGGTTCGCTCTTGAGAATGGTTTTGAAAATGTCGAAATTCATTTGGAGCCCTTGATTTCCTGAAAGATCCAATGGCTAAGCTCAGAGGAAAAAAGTCAAGGCATCTTTAATCTTGGACCCTTAGATTTTCTTGAGAACAAGCAGCTAGGATGAGAGCAATGATTAGAAAATGCGTGAATCGGCATACAGCGTTGGATCAAGGCTTCCATCGGACGCAGGAGTTCAAATTTGAAGGATTTTTGGCGCTCCCATGTTAGACCATTGGATCTAGTCATGATTCCATGGCTCAGATTGCTTCTTAACAATCCAAAGGTGCCTTTTCTCGATAGCCATCAGATTAAGCCTCCGATCTAATGGCAGAGATGCATCGCCGATTGTGGCTCAACCTGATTTGCGCTCCAATGTCGGATGCTTCAATATCTGACGGCCGAAAAACTTGCAGAGCCTGTCTTGTGACTTGAGGCCCACTCTCACAAGAAGTAATGGCCTTCTCTCTTTAAGATTCCATGCATTTTAACACTAACCATTTATTTAAAGGATCCAATGGTTAAAAATGCTCATGTTTGACACTTCAAATGAAGTGGATTCATCAAATATTATTTTATTTTAGAAAACCATTGGTGGTTTTATAAGCCTCCTTAAGCTAAGAGATAAAGCTCTTTAATCCCTAAAAATTAGGGATCCTTACAAGGCCCATGCAGGGTCCATCTTTTCCCCTAATGAGAAATATACCCAATAAAAATACATTTCAGTACTTTATCATCCAATTTTTTTGCATTGTTGTTCAGGCACTAGTGCACATGCCAAACAACCAAAAAGACAAAGATGAGCAATAGATGGACTGCAACCATGCCAAGCCCCATATGGAGTGATAGACTGCAGTGTTTTAGTGGGAAACATGTTAAGTACATATGATACACACATAACAGCCTCAAGCTAGAAAGAATGTAGTAAAGTGTGACTCTTGACCTTACACCTCCCCATCTCCACGAGTGACCTATGCTTCCATTCAGCAACTCCTTTCTGTTGAGGTGAATATTACATTGTACACTAATTTTTTATCCCATGTTCACCCACAAATGCATTAACGTCAAAAGAGATATTTCCCTCCTCCCCCCCCCCCCCCCGCCCCCGATAAGAACGAAGGGTGCCCATTTTGCCTATTGATAGAATTTCAAGAAAAACCAAAAGTGATTTGAAGCACATAAACACTTCCGACTTTGGTTTCAATGGATATACCCATGCATGCCTAGAAAAATCATCATTGGAAATCATGAATTAAAAGTTTCTAAACGAAGGTGTTTGCATAGGAGCATAGACATCACTATGTATAAACTGCAATTTCTAAGTACCTTGAACTTAACCATCTTTTGGGAAGGATGAACATTGAATTTTGCCAAAAGTATAGCCTTCACAAACATGTTTACAAAGATCCTCAAGTTTGGGAAAAGGGAACACCATTCCAGATTTCTGCACGCATAGAAAACTAGTAATATTCAGATGACAAAAGCATGCATGCAAAAGCTTTGCATCTAACATTGTGTGAGAATCATGTACTTCACATGCTAAATCATTTATAGATTTTTCATAGTCTATGATCTTATAGAACCCATGACATAAAATGCTAGAAGCAATAATCACATCCCCATTTGATAGATCAAGAAATGTACATTTGTCATCAACAAATTTCACAACCAAGGCAATCTTATTTGAAGAAAAAACTAATAATATATTCTTCTTAATCGGTGGCACAAATAGAGCATCCAACAATGGAAAAGAACTACCATCAAGAGTAGTTAGAATGATCTTACCAATTCCGATGATAGGATAAGAGGAATTGTTGGCCAATTGGACAGTTTTCCCTATAGGGGTAGGCTCAAGTGAAGTGAAGAAACTGTGTTGCGAGGTAATATGTTTTGTTGCCCCACTATCAAAGTACCACACCTCTAAGTCTCCTCCAGACATGCTTTGTTTAAGAGAGGATGGTTCAAAACTACAAATAGTATTAAACACCCATTCTTCATTCTGAACTATATTAGGAGATTCTCTATTCGATGTAGAGGCCTCTATAACAACCATTCAAGCCTCTTTTTTCTTTGCCTCTTCTGCAGCCAGTTTTGGAAAACTCTTTATGACATGATCATTTGCTTTACAGTACTTGCAAAACAATTTCTTCTTTTTTGTCTCTTGTCGTATCTGTCATCTTTCTTTAATTTTGCAAAGTTAGCAAATTTTTGCTTACTAGTAGAAGAGCTCCATTATCTTTGCCCTTCTTACTAGCCATGAAAGCTTGATCTACAACATGCATAATGGACCTATTCTCCCTAGACTGATCTTCATGGAATAGAATAGATACTAACTCCTCAAATGTTAAGGCATTTGGATTGACTCTCATCATCAAACTAAGAGTAGAAATAGAACTCTAATATAAATTGGGAAACAATCTACATAAGTGAATTGTCAGCTAAGACTTCATGAAGAGAAATCAAGTGCTCCATCAAATCTTTGATTCTTGTCAGAAAACTCTCCATCGAATTTGCCGCATTCATGTGCTCACTGTCCAACTCTTTTCGGAGGTAAGCAACAGGAGCCTCATTCCTTTCCACGTATAAAATGGTAAGTATATCCCAAGCATCCTTAGCTGTTATCCAAGAGGGAATGTGAGGAATAATGGCACGTTTAATAGAAAAGGCTATCAATGCATGTGCCTGAGCATCTCCACCATCTCAACATATTTTCTCTATAGTAGGTGCACCAGAATTTGCAGCACGAACAAGAATCTATAGAATATCACCATCTTCGATGCCATCTGCATCAGCTTCAGTACCTATATTTGTAGGTGTAATAGGATGTTTTTCAAAACCCTACTCAATATTCAATAGTCCTTTTACGACCAATACATGATGCATCATATAAGCCCATAGTGGCTAACTCATACCGTCAAACTTACCCTCAACAACCAACATATAGAATACATCACTACTTTCAACCATGGCCACTTACTAAAATACCCTATTGCAGAAAATTGATTGTGTCTTAAAATGTGGAACAAAATTACCCGATGGTATTTTACTAAACATGTAGCAGACTTCGAGACACTTATACTAGTGAACCAAAACCTATATAAATCTTTGGCACAAAAAGACAAAATAGCCTACACAAGCACTGCAATAGTGTGTTCGGAGATCCAGACGAGCTTAGATCGTGATTTCGGCCTCAGCTCCTAATCACTGTGAGTATGCTCACCAAATTCTATGTTATTCTGATGTTGTGATGGGAGGGGTACTAATGACACCCTAGATGAGGCGATGAGCTGCTTTTATAGCAATTGTTGGAGTTTGAGGTCCACAGAAGCCTGTAGACAAAACAAGGAAGAAGAAGAAGCCTGGATCACAACGCACAATACTAAAGGTTTAACCACTAGAATATACAAAGATAACTAACCGGTTAGGGCAATAGGCATATCTAAAAGCTGGGGGGGGAACCTCGTAAAGAGGGAAAGAGGTGTGCTAGTGGTCCTAATGAGTTCTCACATATTAGGGTGAAGAACAGCCGAAAAAGGGTCGTTTGCTAATGATAAATTAAGGAAATTGAACTATAGAGTCTTTCCACATGTATAAGAATATAACATTGCTCTCTTTTAACCGTATGAAGAAACACTTTTTTTTTAATAGAATATTCTCTAAAAGAGCCGCTAAAGTCATGAAGATTCTCATATTCAACGTAGAATTTTTCGGTTTGATACGAAGAAACTATATTTTTGCACACTACACAAAGCATATTCTCAAATTTCCAAGGAATTGATTTTTGAAGATACGAAATACTTTTGGGTTCATAAAATTTCATGATCATTCAGTGACAGAGTTTACATCAAATCAAAAGTTTTCACGTGTACAAAGCCTTTTTCTCTATAAATACTGCCAAAATTTGTTAACGTGAATTTCTTGCTTTGAACATTATTCTTCTTCTAAGTTCAAATGGCTTCTTCTTCTCATCATCCTCCCAATCGTGTAACCTCATGTGCGGTTTACAATAGAAGAGAGGATTCTTTGTGGAATCCTCTTTCTGTGAAAGTAAATGAATGGGTAACTATGCTTCCTAGCTATACAAGTGCCCATAAAGTCAAGCGTGCCAAAAGAGACGACAGAAGAAACCACTAGAAGGGAGGTATTCTCAGTTTCAAATTGAAGAGATGCAATTGGTTTGCATGAGTAAAACATGTGTACACCACAAAGGATCTTGTTGTAGAAAATCATCTGCAATTGCCTTCGTACTGTAAGTGAAGTTTTACAATGCTCGTCTATCATTCTAGTTGTTTTTGTATAACAAAACATATGTTTTTGTACTACTGATATCTTTCCTTCCAAGATTGTGGAGTGGCAACTTGTTGAATGTTTAAGAGGAACATTCAGAGTTCTTCATAACAATATGCAGAGCTCATGTATGCAGACAAATTTGTTTAATTTTTCAATAGCGTATAGTTATTTGTCCATTATGCAGATTATCAAGTGCCATGAGGGAGGAGTTCTTATGGAAATCTTGTACATGTACCTGCTCCTTTCATCTCTTCATTAGATTGGATTGCTCTTGATCATTCAAGAGTTTCAAGTTTTCTATGCAAAATGAAATTTGACATCCAAAAGGCAATGTCAGCAGGCCGAATTTCGAGAAGCATAAAGATTCAATGGTTTTTGCCTATTCATGTCTTTGTAGCATGCTTTAAAAACATGTTATTATAGAAAACAAAAACAATGTGGTTGAATAGGAGAGTCTCTATTTTAGAGATTGATGATGTTTTAGGTAGGGAATGGGATAGCAAAGAAGTTCAAAAGCTAGGTGAAATTACTTTTTATAAAGTTAGTCCAAATTCTCTTTGTCTTATATCAGATATGTCCACAATCTCCGGTTTTAGGATATGACTATAGAAGGTGGAAAAAAAAGCTTGGACTTTGGATAGCCTTGGACTGAGAGGAGAGTATTGATTCATCCAGATTTTCAATCAAGGAAAATAATTGTCACTGCAAATTGGCATCTCGAAAATGTAAGGGAGCTCCTAGAATACCTTGATGAGGTATCATCACAGTTTAGATTCTCAATTGATGATGCAATAGTTAACAGTAGATGAGAGAAATCATTATCTTGCATAACTTGCATGCCACCAAGGGTGATTAAGTTCCAACCCTTAACATTGTAACAAGTTAACCCTTGACATTCTTACATAATGTATCTCCCTCTTATAGAAGATTCTATTGATACTTACATTTATTTTTTTTGCAGGATGGTGACAAAGAATGTGTGTTAGATTATGTATTTTAAATGTCTATATTCATATTGGCACTTTTTAATTTAATTTCAAGATTTTGACGAGGTTCTTATTGTACACTGATAAGAATATAAACCAAGACATTCTTAGATAATTTTTAGGTCCCTTATTTCATGCTTCCATTGATTTTTATTTGTAGGAGTGAATTGATGACTTCAATTATTCCCCTTCATCTAAACTCATATTGGTATTTTTTTGTTTAATCTTAACATTCAAATGAGGTTTCAACTAAGAAATAATTATACAGGAACTTGGATGAGTAAATTCTAGATGAACAAGAGATCTAGAATTCAATGTTCAATTAAATTATTTGAGTCTATCTAAGGTGCACATTAGTTTCAATTAAATTATTTGATTCTATCCATCTTTTCTATCCTCAAGGTGTGCAAGAGAAAGTATCATGGTGCAGATAACAAGTGATATTAAAGAGGGTGGAGACCCTGGTGCAAATTCCAATCCAAGGTATGATATTTCAAAATATGTAGAGCATGACTTAAGTCATAAAACAGAGGAGAAGAGATTAGAGAAGACGATCAATTCAAGCGACTAGCAAAATCTGAACTTGTCGGATTGCCCTTATCGCTTGGACCCGTCGTCTTAGCAAACTATCGGAACAGACTTCAAAACGTGACCTTTGCATAAATATTTGACTCATGACTATAAAAACAACTTGCAACTCAGCTCATCTCATGCAAGGTTGCTTAAAGGGGATGCTATGTTTAAATTGATAATACGACCGATGCAAGTGATAGGGGCAATCCAAAATTCTCTCATTCCCTGTATCGCTTGTATAGGTTGTGTCCTCTTTCTTCTTTATGTTCTTCTCTATTTTCTCCGATTTAAACTTTCCAACAAGAAAGAAGTAAGAAACCCACAATGTAGCCATATTTGTGACACGACCAATTTTTGTTGGACAATGCAATGAACTTTTGTTTAACTCTCAAGAGGTTCAATACAGTTGTATACTTCTCAAGGCATATAAATATGATTAAGGCAAATAAATATGGTTAAGGAAAATAAATATGGTTACAATGAGCATCTTCGAGGTGAAGATTGGCATAAGTACATACAATTTGTACATACATAAATCTTCCAACCTATGTTGGTTTTACAATAGATTTCAATCTTAGACTAAAAAATAATTCATCGCTTTCTATCCTTTTTGGAGCCCTCGTTTCTCTGATGCTTGTGGCCCTTCTTGGGGCTTTCACCTTGACTCATTTTCTTGGTCCCATGCTTGAATGGTGAGTGAAAAGGATGCCCTTTCTTTTTTTCTTCAGACTTATTTTTATCTGGTGAAGGTGGTGGAGGTGAGTCTCGATCATTGGGGTAGATTGCATGTTTCATAATGCCATTTATTGCTCTCTCTTTGATCAAAATGATCCATGCATCTAGATAGACTGATAAATTCAATGCAGGATTGTAAAACCTTCTTTCCAAGAATCTTGCAGCATTTGCAATCACTCTCCAGCCACATGATGTTGCGTCTTTCTGCAATGGCACATGAATCTGTATGTATTCAAATGGCTTTTGTTCATTCAATTTAGCAATTCCAGGAAAATTCTAATCAATATGCATCTTGAGAAGCTTTACTGCACTGCATTGTAAAGTGAAAATCAGAATGGATGGCATGTCTCTTAAATAGAGAACGACAAAATGTATAGCAACTTACACTTTGCAATTCCCATGTTGTGATTTAAGAGAGTTGAGGAAAAGATCTTGATATGCGTTGAAGTCAACAATAATAAGACTCCAATGGCCCTTGTCAATGACTTGCATGTAAATATACTTTCTTTAATGAAGCAAATGTACTTTTCAAAATGAAGATGAATACTTACTTTTCAATATATGGGTAGATAACACATTCTACCTCTTCTCTAATATTCTCTAGATAGGTTTTGGTGTCTCCATGTTTATGCAAAAAACACTGTGTCACCAGAGGATCTATGATAAATACTTTTCTTTGAAGCGCTTCCTCACATTGTTGAAGAAGAACCCTACAAATCAAGAAATAAATATTCGGGTAAGGAACTAGAAAATTAAGCAATAGAGGAGCACTTTATGGCCTCTAAATAATTATCTGATATTTCAACATGAAACTCCCTCAACATTTTTTTATCTTCTGGTCTTATGTCAAGGAACCATTCATCTTTCCATGCCATTACAACATTAACTATTAATTGCCCATCTCCTTTCTTAAGGATCTCTTTATTTTCCTTCTGTAACTTCTAAATCTGGTTTAAGATGACACTTTTCTCTCTAAATAATCCTTGTGTTTTCCTCTCCTCCTTACTATTTGATGCAGTTCTAGTTTCATGATAATGTGTGACCTGAGGGTTGACCTCTTCAATGACAACTGTTGTTTTGGGTGCTCGGGCTAGAGGTATATTTAAAATATGGAAGAATTTTTTATGAGGAGCACATAAATAGGCATCATTCATGAAGTCAATAGCAAAGTCCTCTGTTGCTTCTTGCAGGCATAGCAATGCTTGAGTTTTCCACCTCCCATTGATAAAGGATTAGGTCTTCATCAAAGAATAGAGATTGGTTGTGATCTACTTGACAACTCTCATAAATGAAAGTCTGGGGATCAACAGTCCCACAAACTTTTGAGCTCTTCTTATTTCCCTCAAGGACTTTACATGGTCAAGATCTCATAGCACTTCTTATGCATCACATCGCTATGCTATGGGTGCCTCTAGTCTATGTGAAAAGAATGAGCCTGTTTCATTTGATGAAGCACAAGATTCTAAAAATACGATGGCTGTTACGCAATCAACATATGATGCTATTATGAAAAATGGTACCTGCTCTTCATGTGACTTGCCTCTTCACAAGAAGGCCATTGGCACTAAGTGGGTATACAAGTTGAATCGTAAGCATGATGGAACAGCTGGCAAGTATAAGGCTAGTTTTGTTGCAAAGGGTTATGCATACGAAAGAGTTAATCAGACCTTTGCATGTACATGTGGAGTCACTATTGTTCACAGAATCTCTGGACTTGCAACTCATCATGGTTGGAATGTACATTAGTTGGACACTAAAACTTCATTTTTTAATGGTGACTTGCATGAAGAAGTGTATGTTTTTTAGCCCCTTGGCATTGTGTAGAAAGGGCATGAGTACCAGGTGTGAAGGTTAAAGAATGAATTATATGGTTTAAAACAAGTATCACATGCTTGGTATGAAAAGATACATGCCTATCTAATTTCATATTGTTTTGAGAATAGTTCAACTGAAAGCACCTTATATGTTAAGCATGCTAATGATATGCTTCTGATCATTTTTGTGTATGTTGATGACATGTTGCTCACTATTCCTCATGAGAAGCATATTGCTAATTTTAGGGCTGATCTACATGCCTCATTTAAGATGTCACATTTGAGGCATTTGCATCATTATTTGGGCATCTAATTTATGCAAGGTGATGGTAGAATAGCTATGTGTCAAACGAAATATATTTACACATTATTCTAGTATTTTGGTCTGGAAGACGGAAAACGTATTTCCACTCCTATGGAGACATGTATACAATTCAGTTTTCATGATGCTAGAGATGCATTTGATGTTATTCTCTATTAACATGCTTTTGGATGCTTGATTTACTTATGCATTGCTAAGCACAATATCCATTTTTTTGTCTCATAAATGAGCAAGTTTATGCATTGCCCAGGTGTCAAGCATTTGGAGGCGATTAAGCACATCTTTCAGTACTTGAGTGGTATCTGACTACTTAGATTGTTTTATCTCAAGGGGGTCACTACTGCCAGATTTACATGATTTTTTTGACTCTCACTAGGTTGGTTTGCTATGACACTCAGTGTTCACTAGTGGATTTTGCTTCATGCTTTGTAGATCATGTATATCTTCATTGCGCAAGAAGCAGCCTATTATGGCCACTTCTAGTTGTGAGGCTAAGTATACGGTAGCTTTCACAGAGACTGTTGAGTGTGTGTGGCTCCAATGCCTTATCGCCGACTTGGGTGTCGGTCACTCTTCTGCCACAACTATCTTCACTGACAATCAGAGCACATTGGTAGTTGTGAGGAACCGTGTGTTCCATGCTCTCACTAAGCACATTGAGGTACATTATCATTATGTCAGGGAGAGGTTCTCTACTAGAGACATCAGCTTGGCATATGTATCCATGCAAGAGAACATTGCATATTTTTTCATGAAGGATTTTCCTAGGGAGAAGTTTGAAGCTTTGGGCTTACTTTCTTTTGTGGATTGCACTTCTTTGTCCAGGATCATTGTTCGTATGACGCTATCCTTGGACAACCTTTCATTGTTTAAGTGGGAATGGAAAAAAGGGTGATGGATGATGGATTTTCCAATGGAAGAATCCGATGAAGATCTACTCTTTACTCCTTGTAAGTAATCATTGTGTGCCCAAATCATTCAAGAACTAGAAGGATTATGAGAAAGTAGCCCATTAAATCTAATGATCATAATATAGTAGAGTATGGGACATCTACTGACCAAATTTTTTGCTAGGATCCACTATTGAGAGAGACAATAATGCCAATTGGTTTGATGTCTCACATGATTTTGTACAAGGCTTTGAGAGTTTCTATGCATATTCATCTTCATCAAAGTTGATTTGTTTACAAAAAGAAAATGTTTCCAACAAGTTTAGAAAAATTCATGGAAAACACTATAAAAATTTAAGAATCATGTTGCCTGATGAGATAATTGAAAATGTAATCTAGTTGGAAAGAAGTTTGAGTATTCACGAAGACCTTGAGCAGGAATTTGAGAGGAATGAAAAATAAAAAATTATCATGCTCATTTTTATTCAAGAGTATGAAATGATCATTGAGTTGTTGAGAGAATATGAAGTGAATGTGAATACAAAGTATAAGAATATTGAGAAAAAGGTGAAACCCATAGCCCAACCATTGCTAGATGATAGTCATGAGAAGTATCTCAGTGTGTCTGATGACCCTATGTTGAGATGATGAGAGCTTATAGGGCATCATTTTACTAAGGATATTGTTAAAGATATAAAGTCTGGAGAAATATCATTCCTTAGAGAAAAAGAAAAATAAAAGTTCATAGAAGTCATCAAGAAACATGATAAAGCATTTGTAGTTTTCCCACATGAGATAGGTTGTGCAGATCCAAAGAAAGTTCACCCCCTGATTATCTTAACACTGCCACATATTCCATGGAATATTCAACCTATACTAGTCCCAAAGGCTCACTTACTTAAGTTGATGAGGTTGTTAAAGGAAATGATATCCATGGCGATATTGGAACCATCTTTGGTTCCATATTCAAATAAGTAGTTCAAGATTCCAAAGAAGAATGGGAAACTTCGTTTCATCCAAGATCTACAGCCTATAAATAAAGCCAAAATAAAAAAGGTAGAGATAGGACCTATAATAGATGAGTTTGTAGAAGCATTTGTTGGTCATTGCATCTACTCCATGGGTCATCTGTATTCAGGGTATGACTAGTTTCACTTGGCTGTTGAGAGCAATGATATCATGATAATGAAGACTCCATTGGGCCTTGTATGGATGTGAACTTTTCCATAGGGAGCAACGAATTTTGTGGCTCACATGATGAATGCCATGAATATGGTCCTATGAGAGGAAAGAGTGAGGAAAGGATGTGAGGAAAGAGTGAAAGATGAGAGTCTAGATGCTTCTCACTGCAGGAGGCTTGTTAGTGATCATATCTCTAATTGTGAGAAAATCTTTGAGAAATTTGAAGAGGTAGGGCTAACATTTTCTCTAGAGAAATCTATTTTGGAATCAATGAGATCCTCATTGTAGGAAATCTATGTGGGCATTATGGTTGCAAGCCATACCTACAGAAAGTTGAGGCAATTAGTAGGATTTCAGAGGTGTGTCGTAATGTTAGTGAGATGAGGAGGTTCTTGGTAGACTATGTATTTTATGTGATCTAGATTCCTCGCTTGGATCACATTGTGAACCCTTTATATGATCTGTTGAGAAAGAGAAAGAAGTTTATTTGGATAGAAAAACAATCAAGAGCAATGTGTAAATTAAAGGAGCAGATAATTGAAGCCGTGATTCTGAAGCGTGTTGATTATTCAGGTTAGAGGCCTATCATTTTGACTATTGACACTAGTCCTATTGGTATAGGCTACATCATAGGACAAGATGATGATGAAGGGTAGACATATGTAGATTTCTTTGGTGCAAATATTTTGCATGATATTGAAAGAAAATATCCACAGATTAAGAGAGAGCTATGCAGACTAGGAACTACTTTAAAGACTGATTAAGATTATTTCATTAGAGTGAATGTGGTAGTTGAGATCGACTATCTTCCACTAATTGGCATGATAGCAAAATATTCTTGTCCGAATATATGTGATGCCTAGGTCGATCACATATGTAAAGTTTATAAATCTGGCTTTGGTTCACATAGCTTAGAAGTTGAACATAGTGGCTAATATGCTTTAAAGAGAAAAAAATTTATTATGAATCTGATGTTGATGATGAGGTAGGAAGAGAAACACACATGATGACATATGATCCACTAGTTAATGTATATGAGGGATTTTGTGAGAATGAGTATGATGGTGAGAGGAGAGACATAGGAAATTATATGACTACATTTAAACCTCCCTTAGGCTGGTCCACAAAAAAGTATAGATCCATCGAGAAAAAGTCTTATTTTCAAGGATGGACTTATTTGGTGACATGCTAAAGGCAAGGTTAAGAGTCCAGAGAGCGTAGCGAGCACTAGGAGTCTTCAAAGCAAGGTAATGAGAGAGATGCATGAGACCTTCTCGGTAGGTCACAAAGCATTTTATGCAACATATGAAAAGATTAGGGAAGCCTATTGGTGGCTAGGGATATATTTGAGTGTGTGAGGTTTTGTGCACACTTGAGTGACATGCTAGGTGCATTGATCAATTAGGCATAGAGACCCATTACATCTGACTTACCCTCCTTGTATTCATTACAAGTGGGTGGTTTACCTTAATGCACAAGGGGATAGATAAGATGAGGTATATTGTACTTTCCAGAGAGGACTTGACCACCCATGTGGAAGGTTGAGCTCTCCACATAAAGAAGACTTATAATGTATGCAAATTCCTTTTAGAAGAAGTAATCTCAATATTTGGATATGTTGAAAAAGTGGTTGTGGACAAGGGAGAGTTAGATGAAAAAGAGGCAAAAGAGTTCTTTGATTGTCATGGAGTTCGATTGTCTCTCACCATTACCTCTAACCCAAAGGAAAATGCAAAGATTGAGAGAGGTCACCCTTCCGTCGTGAAGGTGATCTCTAAGAGGTGCAATGATGACATAAAGCTATGGACTAGATTCCTTGCATTCACATTATGGCCAGATAGAATGACTTACACTCCTTCCATAGGTTTCATGCCTACTGAATTGATGTACAATCAAAAGCCAATCTTCCCCATCCAGAATCAGATATTGACTTGGTTGATTCTCCGGTGGAATGATGGAATGATGAGAGAAGATCTTTCATCATTGAGAATTAAGTAGTTAGAGCAAGGAAATGAGAAATTAAAAGAAGTGGTTCATAGGATAAAGGATTCAAGGTTGCAAAACAACATTTATTTTGACAAAACTCATCTGCTTTGACCACCTAAGATAGAGATAGTTAATTGGGTATTGGTGTACGACACTACGTTTGATACTTAGTATGATGCTAGGGAGAAATTCACTAAACAATGGTTTGGGTTGTATGTAGTGATGCATGTGTTTGAAAATGGAACATATGTGCTTCACAAAATTGACGGTACTCCTTTGAGATCTTTGATCATAGGAAAGAAGATAGAATTGTTCAAGAAGAGAAATGATGCAGACTATGAGATTTATGAGGAATTATTGGAAGATGTTGATGATGCTGATGCTGGTGAGGAACAATAGATCATGAAATTGAAGAGAAGTTTGGACTAAACAATGTTGAATATGAACCAAAATGATCAGGTGAAATGCTTCGAACTTAGAATTTGTTTTTTGAAAGAGCATATTCATTGCATTTTTGTGTGTTAAAGATCTGTATAGGTTAAAGAGAATTAATTAGGATCAAGATAGAAAACATCTATTACGATTTTGTGTGAAGCATGAATATTTAAAAATTATGTGAATGAGTGCATGTATATGCTAATATATTTGAACACTTAGTGAGTGGGATTCCTTAGATCCTACTATTTCTTTCTTATGAGATTCTATCTCTAGATAGATCAAGATTCATGAAACCTTCATACTCAAGCTAGTAGTATATGTATGTGCATATGTTGTTAGTGCACTACGATGGGCTTGTAGGCAGGTGGAACTACCTTGGTCAGGTGATCCAGGTTATGAGCTAATGCTAGTTTTGTCATAGGTTTGACCTATATGTTGTCATGCTTATATAGGTCAGTAGACCGGTGGGATAAACCTAGCTGGGAGAGGACAAGTCCATGAGTCACGCCTGATTTCGGCATAGGCCAACTTGTGAAAATAAAAATAAAAAAAAAGAAGTGCTGACCTTTGATGAAGTGTAAAACAAAGGAAAAAAGAAAAAGAAAAATAAAAAAAAAGTAAAGAAAAGAAAAGATGTGATGGTGAGTTTGGACAAAAGGATATAAATAGGGGAAACAAAGTATAATTCTACAAACCAAGTTAAGAGAGCCTAGTATATGCTAGTACTTGGGATAAGCAGTTAGATTTTAATGGGTTGAATGAATGAAAGATCTACAAAACCTATGATTTATTCATATGATTACAGAAATGGAAAGATACTAAGACATATGTAAAGCTTATATCTATTTTATTTTCTAAAATATGTACTTATCTTCATAAATTTGCATGAAATGTATGAGATCACATTTGAATTTCTGATAAGAAAAACATAAGAGCCAAAAAGAGTTTTCCAAAAGAATGTTGCTATGCTTAGGTTTGTAACGAAGCGTAGGTTTAGTGGGGGTAGATGTTGGGATAAAATCCCATAGGGAGTGTGCATGAAGAAACTTTTTTAAATTTATTCATTGTTTTTCTAGCTATGATGTGATGTTGATTGTAGAATGATAAAAAGAGTCATAAATTGTTTAGATGTTTGATTGATTGGATTGATTAAGTGATGAGAACATTTCATTTGTACATTGGAATTTTATATTTATTTCTTTAAAGTTCATTACCCTTAGAAATATATCCCAAACATCTCGAAAAATAACCTTTACCTTAGGAACCCAATACTTAAGAACCCATTATTTTTACCCTTTGTATATCTATTGAAAGTTGGAAGATTATGGAACTAGAAAACCTATGTGTACAACTATAGACTTACCCTTGAAATTGAGTCTTACCTCCTTGAAACCAAACCTTAACCCTCAAAAACTAAACTTCTCACCAATGAAAACTTAACCTTAACCCTTAGGAACTTTAGGATTTTAGCCCATAATGTAAATAAAACCATTTATTTGACGTGCTTGCCCTAATCATAAGAAATCCTATTTTTCCCAAACAAAAACCCTAGGTTTGGAGCCTTAGAATTGCCATTGATCATAATTCTAACCCCTTAATTTCATTGAAATTGTATATGGGTGTGAAACAGACTAGAACCTTAGCCAAAATTAAAAAGGAAAAGAAAGAGAAGTAAAAATAGAAACTGAAAAATACAAAAATAAGAAGCAAAATCAAAATAGAAACAAGATATTTGATTCCGAGAAATAGAAAAAGAATAGAGAAGAAGGAATATTCTGACAATATAATAAATAAAAAAGAAGATTCTCTAAAAATAGAAATGAGAAGGCAAGAAGATTCTAGATTTCTAGAGAGAGGATATAAATAGATTCCCAATGCTCATTTGGATTTCCCCATGGATTCTCTCCACGTACTCTTTCTTGCCCTTTTCTTGTTCATTCGTTTTCTTCTTCATGCTTTACCTTTTCCTGATCATTCTTCACAAATACGATGTTGATTCTCTATCCATGACCACCTCTCTTCTTCGTTTCCCCACAAGAATTTTGATAAGTTGTTTTTTGTTAACACAAGTACAAAGAGACAGATACTCTTTTCATCATGATTCGAATTTGTTTTTTTCTTTATTTTTGTACTGTGCTTAACGAATAGAGAGAGAGAGAGATTTTTCATGACACAAAAAGAGAGCCCTTAATCTTATCTGAGCATTTGGCTCATAAGGAGTCTATCATTTCTTTTCTTTACTAAGAGGCATGAGAATCAATTCGTGTAATTCCATTATAGCAGAGAAGATTGTACCTCAAGAAGCCTGAGGAGAGATGGGTGACTTCGCGTATGTGAGGATTGAAGGTTAATTGAGTTTGTAAGAAATAATGAAAGTTTAATCTTGTAAGCAATATGACCCGGGAGAGAGAGAGAGAGAGAGAGAGAGAGAGAGAGAGAGAGAGAGAGAAAAGAGAGAGAGAGAGAGAGAGAGAGAGAAAGAGAGAAGAAAATGAGGGGAAAAACGAGGAGGAGCACACAGCCTTATAAAATAAGTGGGATCACTCTCGTCATTTGTGTGTGTATCAGCATCACCATAGCTACGCACTTTAAGAAGTCCATAATTGCACACATTTACAAGTGGTATCAGAGCAGCTCCTTTGATGATCCTTATATTATGATGTAAAACTTCTCAACTTGTGCCTGTTCTTAGGAGACCACCAGTGCTACATCTGAATATCCATGGCGGGGTATTTTGCGTTAGCTGAAGGGTCCAAACCTACGAGGGCATAGCCCTATACATTTAGAGATACTTCCGCATGTTCCAGCAAAGAGAGGACGGAGTGACAGTGGTAGTTGAGGCAGTCGACGTTGTAGCTAATGAGGCCATTGTATTTCATATGCATCCTTTGCGATTGCTTATGGTGCTTTGTTAGGATGCTCTTCATCACCGCTTCTTCTTCCTGAACTAAAATGCATATCATATGGGGGACTGTATGAATATGATTGATAATCTGAGCCAATCCTATCGCAATGAACAAAGGCATTGACAAGTCTATTGCTGTTCTTGTGGAAAAAGTTAAAGAAAAAGCCGATTTGCAAACATGATTCAGGACTTTGCCTTCTCTAGCACAGAAGTTTAAATTTCCTACGCAAATCAAGGATAATGTGACAGCCAGAAACTAAATTGTAGTGCAAGAACAAAGCTTATTTAAAACTTGATATGAACTTGTCACGGTTTTATTTTCTTACCCACTGGATTCTCATTTTTTCATTTTTAGTGCATGTGGTAGGCGACGTCCTGTAAACACTTGCACTTCCTTGAATGGAAATTACTCACATGCTATTTCAAGGATTTCACCACTACAATTGACATTGAAAAACTCTCTCTTTGAGTGCGTGAAGGTTGAAGAAGTAAAAACATGTGCTTTCAGAACATCAATAAACCTTCATTGGAACCCTCCACTTTATCTTTATTTACACTCTATACATAACCTTATATATATATATATATATATATATATATATATATATATATATATATATATATATATATATATATATATATATATATATATATATATATATATATATATATATATAAAGGTTATGTATATATGAAAATGAAAAAACCCCAAGTGTGTACTGTGGCTTTAGGTACATGTGTTTCTTTCTATTTGTTTTTATGTCCCAAAGATGGGCAACCCTATGTATGAATCACCTTGTGTGTATGTGAGCATTTATGTTGATGTGCATGAATTCCTATCAATTGATCTATGTATGGATAATCATTGATCTTTGTATATGCTCCATAAGTTGTACACATCTAAATATGCCTATGGGAGTGCCTATCTTGCCACAAACCTAGGTGTTTTATGGGTACATGTGTAGCTATGGACATGAACCTAAGAGCATGTGAACATACCCTAGGTACCTAAGTATTGTGTGTAGGGTACCTCATGATTTTGGTAATATTACCATATGAGAAAGAGCATTTAACCTTGTTGATATGTGCTTATGTAGGTGTGTATCTTGTATAATTGACCGTTTGAAAGTCATGTGATAGTGTGCATATGGTGTAGGAGTCATAACCTTTAAGATATAAATGAGAAAAATTTAAAAACATTGTCTAAAATGGCCTTGGTTTGGACCCCTAAACCCTTGGTTTGGACCCCTAAACCCTTGTAAAAATGAGAGAAATTAAAAACAAGATCGAATGGAAGAGCCTTAAATCTAAAAGATCCCTCGGAGTTTTACGTTCAATTTGGAATGTTACAAACAAAGAGAAATTTTGGATCCTATTTAAATGAGAGTGGTTCAAAATCTTTGATGTTCTCTTTCAAGCATATATTTTTTTCTTTCCACTTGCTTTCTTCTTTCCTTCTTTACTCGCTCTATGAACTATGTGAGAGAGAGAGAGAAACAGAGAGATTCTTGATATCTATCTCGTCGAAGCAATCCTTTCTACAAACATTGAGCGAGAGACCGAGAGGGATCACTCCATCTCTCTTTCTTCTCTCTTCCCTCCATGTAATAGATTGTTGTAAAGAGTGAGAGAGAGAGAGGGAAGCCTATTCAAGTTTTCTGCACGGATCGAAGTGCACGGAGCATACGAGAGAGAGAGAGCGATATATATAGAGAGAGGTGGATCTTTCCTGCATATTTGAATCCCAGGGCAGCAAGGAGCTACCAAGCCTCAATGGCTGCTTGCTACCTCTTTTGTCGAAGCTCATTGGCTACAATAACTTCTGTTTCACTGAGCTCGCAATGAGGGTAGTTGCAAGTTGGAGCGACTCACTAGCGTAATTTTGATATCCGCCGGGTAAAGAAGACCACGTTCAAGCACGAACCTATGATTGTGTGTGTGTCTATGAGAGAGAGAGAGAGAGGAGAGATATTTTCATTTTTCCCCTTATCCTCTACTACAGATATGGAACGAGATGGCCGTGCCCACGAGAGAGAGAGAGAGAGAGAGAGAGAGAGAGAGAGAGAGGATTGAATATGAAGTACATGGTATTCACTAGAGGAGTAGGCTTGTGGAGTTAGATGAGCTAAGCTAATACTTTTAGGGTTTTTTTTTTCCGCGAGTTCCTCTTCTCATGAACTAGGGTTTCATCGTGAGCTGCTGCTTTGGTGGACCAACATTTCATTGCAATCTACTATTTATGGAGAGAGAGAGAGAGAGAGAGAGAGAGGAGATGTTGAGTGTTATAGAGGAAGAGAGCTGCTGCTTTGGTGGACCAACATTTCATTGCAAGCTACTATTTATGGAGATGGAGAGAGAGAGAGAGAGGAGATGTTGAGTGTTATAGGGGAAGAGAGTAATGTTGAGTTGTGTGTTTCTTTTTCTTCCATTGATTTATATGTCATGGAAAGACAGAAAATGGGCTTAGTGTTGTGCTCATTCTATGCAATGATCTGATGAATGAGCACCGCTGCACAACCCGAGAGAGAGAGGAGTGTTGTAATCTAAGTTTTTTTTTTCATCTCCGTTAACACCTCTAAATGCTGATAAAGTTTTGTCACGAGGAAGAAACTCAAAGTACACTTTGATAGTGTTCTTCGTGCTAACTGGAGATGCTCAGGCTTGAGTAATACACTCTCTTGTTGATCAAAGGCCTCTTCACCCCTCTTTGGTGCAAGGTAAGATCTTCTTGACAAGGCATTTGACTGACACTGTTGCCTTCCTGGACGATATGTGATGACAAAGTCGAACCTGGATAAAAAGTTACTCCATCGAGATTGCCTTCTGTTGAGGATGCGGGTGGTCATAAAATATTCTAGGTTCTTGTGATCTGTATACACAATAACTTTATGAGCTGCTCCTTCTAGATTGTGATGCCAAGTATCAAATGCGTCCACTATGGCAAGAAGTTCTTTATCATGAATTTCATAGTTAATTTCTCGAGGAGAAAATTTCCTTGAATTATATGCAACTGGATGTAGGTGTCCATCATCTGCATATTGTGAGAGAATGGCCCCTAGGGCAAATTCTGATGCATCTGTCGCTAGGAAGAAGGGCTTAGTAGAATCAGGATGAACTAGAATTGGAGCGGTAGTGAATGCTGATTTCAAGGTCTGAAATGCTTTTTCTGCTTCTTCGGTCCATGAGAATTTGGATTTCCCTGTAAGCTTGGTAAGAGGTGTCACTATCGTGGAGTAATCTTTGATGAATATCCTATAGAAGTTGGCAAAACCTAGAAAACATTGTACATCTCGAACACATGAAGGTGGTTGCCAATCAAGGATTGTCTGAATCTTCTTAGGGTCCATAAAAATTCCTTCATCTGATACAATGTACCCTAGAAATTCCACTTTTGTCTTATGGAAAGAGCACCTCTCCAATTTCGCATATAATCCTTTTTCTCTTACTTTCTCTAGGACTATCTTGACATGACGTTCATGATCCTCAAGATTTTTGGAGAATATCAAGATATCATCAAGGTATATTACAACAAAATCATCGAAATATTCTCGAAAGATATCATTCATCATATGTTGGAAAACAACTGGAGCATTTGTAAGACCGAATGGCATAACTACATATTCAGAATGCCCATACCTTGTTCGAAATGCTGTCTTCCATTCGTCTCCCTCTCTGATCCTGACAAGATTGTAAGCTCCTCAAAGATGGATTTTAAGAAGAATTTTGCTTTTCCAAGGCGTTCCAAGAGCTCTGATATGAGTGGTAGAGGGTATCTATTTTTTATAGTGACTTTGTTCAATCCACGATAGTCACACACATCCAGAGATTCCCATCCTTCTTCTTTACAAATAGAATAGGAGCTCCTGTCGGAGACTTCGAGTGTTTGATAAACCCCTTTGTTAGATTCTCATCAATGTTCTTGCTTAGTTCTGTAAGTTCTTCTGGGGATAGTCTGTAGATTGGTCCAAAGGGTGGTTGTGCTCCCTCTTGAAGATCTATGCGGCAATCATAAGGTCTATGCTGAGGGAGGATATCTGCATTCTTCTTTTCAAACACATCTTCAAAGCCTTTGTACTGATTGGGTAGTTGTACTGGATCATCTTTCCTGGATTCTTGAGCTGGTATGGCATAGACCATATATGTAGGTTCCTTCCTTATTGCATGTATGAAGGCTTTGGCTCCGACATATGTTGGGTTCTTCTGGATATCTCGACGGGTGATTTTATTCTTTTCCCAATTAATGTCTGGATTATGCTTCTTTAACCAGGGCATTCCAATGATAACTAGATGTATTGGGCTTGATATTACATTGAAACATATATGGGATTCATGGTCACCGAGGTTTACTCTTAATGGTGTGGTTTCCATGGTTATATTCCCAGATGCTAGAGGTCGTCTATCTACTACTTCAACTACTACTGGTTTGTTCTTTGGAAGTACAGGAATTCCATGTTTCTTAACCAATCCTTCATCGATGAAACATGAGGAGGCTCCTGAATCTACTAGGGCTGTAAGGGAAAGGGTCTTCTTGGGCATGATGAACTTGATAGGTGCAAGACATGTTTCTATGGGTGTATCTGGAATTATGAGACCCTTTCTTATATCATGGTCCGGCTGCAGGGTCTCTTTTACAACTGGACTTCCTCGTTTCCCTGCTCTACAAGGGTGGCTGGGACTTTGGAGTTTTTTCTCTTGTTTGGACAATTAATTGCTGTATGTCCAAGGTTTCCACAGTAGAGACATAACTTATTAACTCTCCTTCTCTATTTCTCTTCTAGTGTTAAAGGCTGAAACCTAGTTACATCTATTTGCATAGGTTTAGGCATGGACTCATCTTTAGTAGTCGGTTGGAAAGGTTTCCACTATCGAGGTGTTCCTTCTACTTGTTTCTCTGTTTCCTTTCAAAAAGTCGGTTATCACATTGAATAGCTTGCATGATATATTCATTCAGTGTTTTAACCTTTGGCATCGTGAGCAACAGGTTCTTCACATCATCTCTTAAACCCCATCTGAATTGGCTTATGAAATAATCTTCATGCCAAGTGAGATCACATGTCAACTACCTAAATTCACATGCATAGGTAGAGGCAGGGCAGTTACCTTGATGTTGATTCCGAAGTTTTGTTTCTGCTACTTGACTTGTATCTGCATCTCCAAATGTGGCGGAGAGTTCTCGAAGAAATCCCTCATAGTCCTGAAGTACTACCATGTTGTTCTCAAAGATTGGCACAAACCATGATAACTCTTGGCCACTGAGCAAGGTTCCAATAAACTCAACCTTGGATGCCTCGTCAGGGTATCTATGAGGTTGCATACGGATGTACAATTTAACTTGCTGGAGAAATCCACGAAAATTTGTGCGATCCCCATCGAACTTTTCTGGCATGCAAATCTTGGGTTCCTTCATAAATGATGTACTAGGTCGTTGATTCACTTGAATACTCCCTTGATTTGCTTGAAGACTCCCGATTCACTCTTGAAATTCTTGGAGGAGTGCACCTACATGCACTGGATGTCCCATCTCAACTTGTGTTTGTCGATGACTTAAGTCTTCGAGTTGTTGTTGGAGACTTTGAAGTGATGCTAGGATTTGTTCATAAGCGTTCTCCATGATGTCTGGTCTTGCATAGAAGATAGTCTTGCTAAAATGTTAGGGGAGCACTAGATTGTGCTCTTTGACTTCAGTAGACAAGATTTCCGAAATACACTTATGATTACGAGAACACCCACGTAGGGAAAATGATACAAGAATATGTGACTGATACAAGATGTGCCACAACCCGAGACCAATAGGTATGGAAAACTGGACTAGAGATGATACAGGAGATCCCACAACCCGGGATCGTAAGTATGAGACAAGATATCTCGATTACAAGAACTCCCTTCTGGGAGATGAACTGGATACACGAAAGAACTCGACAGGATCTCGTACTACGAGATTACAAGGGGACAAGATAGGATGTCCAAGAACTAGACTAGAACAAGGAACAAGACAAGAACTAGAACTCGAACTTAAAGAGTACTTACTTGGCGGCCACGACTCCTTGAGCTCCCAAGACTGATATTGGTAAGACTCATTATGAATGTGGCCAACCCCTCCTTATATAGGTTTTCCAAGGGCGGTTCTAGGGCGGTTACGAATTGATGATATCATCGATGATGTCATCATATCATAGCATGGTCTTTGGATGTCAGAATCAAGCAAGAAGAGAGTCGCTCTTAGGGTTTTGGCACGTTCCCGACGCACTGGAAGCATTAGTTTCCCCAAATTCTGAACCAATCATGAGATACAGGATTCACATGGATTAAGAGAGTTTCCTTTGTCCATGACAACTGTGACTACAACCAATGTTGCAGTCACTCCTAAGACCCCAATTCGATTTCAACTAGATATTTAATGTAAGCAATTGGAGAACGCAATGAATATGCAAGCATATCTTCTTAAAGAGGTAGCACATGTAACTAACAAGGTCTTCTCCATAAGCTTGTATGAGCTTGGGGCTAGTAGTAGTGGATTGGGGCAAGCAAATATGGCTCAGCCAATGGAGCTTGTTATGTCACAATTCACTCCTCCTCATCCAGTTTATCAGCGAGTTCCTCCTACTTAGTCAGCTACTCAGTCAACTTTCCAAAGAAATAGTGATAAATGAGGAATTGGCAGTAAGCGATGTGTCTAGCGTGACAATCAAGACCATGCTACTTATGCACACAAAGAACTAAAAAAAGGATAAGGATAATCAGCTTGTGGTTGAAGTTGATAGAAAATTATGTGATTTTAGAATGCAACTTAAACCCCCAACTGGAATTAATCAGAAATCAAAATAATCAAAAAGGTGATCATAAGCAAGGAGAGGAAAAAGGGAAAAAGAAAGTGAAGAAAGCTCCTAGAGAAATTATGATCTTGGAACTCGAGAAGAAAAATGATGCCAGAGAGATTCTAAATGACATTTTATTCAAAGCGCAAGTTACTATGTCCCTTGAGCAAGTGTTTTCTATTGCAAAACTGGAGCTCAAGGACAATTTTATAAGACTTATAAGAAGAAGATAATATACACTACCTCAAGATGAGGACATGCAAGTTGTTGCAGAGGAAACATTAGCGATGCATGAAATTCTCACGTTAAGTGATAACGATACTGATGAGGAGGAGGATATTATGACATGAGGTTTACAAAGAAATTTTCTTGGTCCAATTCATCCTGATGGTGAAATGACTGAAGGTGAAAGCCAATTTGATGCATCTTTCTAGGCATGAGGAACTCCAAAAGTCAAAAATTGGATTGGCGATGAAAAATTTTCATGTTTAGCTCTAGCCCTAAATTATTCAGGCTCAGAGATAAATGTAATCTCAAAGAAATTCTTCAATAAATTTAGATGGCCCATTGACAAAGACCATGCTAGAGAATGAGCATAGCCAAGAATGGGTCAAGAATTTTGCTAGGTGCATGTGCACATGTACCTATTATGATAGGAGGTGTTCAAGGGGAATTTCATTTCTTTTATGCATGATAACTGCTCATATGAAGTGATTCTCGGACAACCATTTATAAGAGAAATGAGAATGGAAATGAAAGTTATGAATTATGGGTCTACATATGCGAGAACTCCTTCTAAGTCTAGAATGGAATCCTTGCAAGCAATGAAAATCTGCCCCAATCATTCAAGAAATAGGAAAAACCTACGACAAAATCCCATTGACTCTTGCAATCATATGTGTGAAAATCCGCCACGTGTAAGAGAATTTGGGGCCTACTATGACAAAAATTTCTATTAGATTCCACTATTGTTTGCAGCAATAGTGGATAGTGGATTGATGTCTTGCCTAATGATGTATATAACTTTAAGAACATTTTAGTTTACACCCCTACAACTAGTTTACACTTTATTAGGAACAAAAAACTTACAATTAAATTTAGGAAAGAAATGAAAAATATTTTAAAAACTTAGGATTAATTTCATCGTAATAATGTATGACTGAGCTTTCAAAAAGTTCTACCTTGATATAAGAACTTGAGAATGCTCTTCAAGAAAAAATTGATTCAAAACTTATCATTCTTGAATCTATTAAGGAATATCAATTGATTGCTAATTTCTTAGCAGAACATGATGTCAACATGATGTTCGAGGCCGCGTAGCCTAGTGGCTGACGCCTTGAAGCTGCAGGAGGACGTCCTGAGTTCAAGTCCTGGCCGGACATATCCATGAGTCTTTCATGTGGGATGCCTCTACCCTTAAGAGGTTGGGTGTGTGAGTGTGTATTTCCATTTCAGTATGCTTTCCAATTTCATTGTACCCTCAAAAAAAAAAAAGATTGATACTAAATATAAAATAGTAGAAAAGAGAATTAAACCCATAGCTCACCCATTGCCCAAAGAGAGTTATGACATAATTAGATGAGTTTTTGAGGATCTTATTCTTAGAGATTGATCTACAATAGGACATACACTTAATGAGACAACTATGAAATATATAATGTTGGAGAAGAATTTTGTCCAAAAGGCGAAACCATCAATTTAAAAAGATAGTCGTGCATCATGAAAAATAATTTTCCTTATTCGTGCATAAAATAGGATGCATTGATCCAAAGGTTGTAGCTCCTATGATTATATTCACCATAGTGCATGGAATCTTTGGCTGATACCTGTCCCAAAAGCTCATTATTTTGAGCCAATGAGATTTTCAAAGGACAATATTTCCATGAAAATCCTAGAACCACCTCCAGAACCATATTCAAACCGATGGTTCATGTTACTTAAAAAGAACAAGAATTTATGCTTCAAGCAGGATCTTCAACCTATTAACAAAGGCACTATAAAAAATCTAAGAACAAGACAAATTGTAGATGAGTTCATAAACTTTTTTCGGCCACTCCTTCTATTCAATGGGAGATCTATACTCAAGATATGACCAGTTTCATATAGACATTGAAAGTAGAGATAAAATGATGATGAGAAATCCTTTAGGTCTAGTGTGTTTTTGTTCTCTGCCACAAGGAGTAATGAATTCCATGGCCCACATGATGAACGCTATGAACCTGGTCTTACATGAGTTCATTCTTGATGTGACTGTGCCTTTTATCGATGACATTCCAATAAAAGGGTGTGCTAAAAGGGAAAAATATACAACTTTAGATTCATCTACATGTAGAAAGTTTATCTCCGATCACATTTCTGAGTGTAAAAGAATCTCTTAAAGATTCAATGAGGTTGGACTAACTTTCTCTTTAGAGAAATCCACTTTCAATGCCAACAATTTTTTTATTGTCGGAAATCTATGTGTGCGTTCTGGCCATAGGCCCTATCCACAAAAAGTTGATGCCATGAGTACAATTTCAGAAGTGTGCTACAATGTTAGTGAAGTAATAAGATTCTTGGAAAACATAATACCGTTGCTTATAAGCTTTCTTAATCAACATGTGATGATGATGAAAAGCAACACATCAAGGAATAAACTTGATTAGTTATGATCCATCTATTTTTGTGTAGTATCAAATTAAAGAAGAAGAATATGAGGGAGAACGAAAAGTATAAGATATTATCTAAGAACATTTCAACCTGTCCCAAGTTGGACAACAAATTGATTCTGGAACATCGTAAAGAAGTGTTTTAACTTCTTTCTGAAAGATTTGAATCTTTGGCGACATGATAGAGGGAAGGTGAAAAAACCACAGAGTATTAGGATTAAGAAGTCCACAAGTGCAAGTTATGGGAGATATGTATGAAATCTTATGGATAGGTCATAACATATGAAAAAATTTGAGAAAGTTATTGGTGGTAGAGGGCGTATGTAATTGTGAAGGATTTTTTGAGCACATATGCCACATGTCAAATACATTCCTTGCTCAGACAAAGAGATCCCAACTTCCCACCTTGTATTCATTACAAGTGGGCAGTAGACCTTGTGACTATGCCTAAAAGCAATAATGCTGAGAGTATATAGTACTTGCACGTGAAGACTTGACAAATCATGTAGAAGTTCATGTGCTTCGGCCTAACACTGCTTATAATGTATGCCTATTCCTTTCGGAAGAAGTGATATCCAGATTTGGATATGTCAAGAAAGTAGTAGCAGATCAAGGTGAGCTAGATGCTAGAGAGGCGAGAGACGTTTTTTACTACCATGGGATTCCCATCTCTCTAACGATAGCATATAACCAAAACCTGAATGAAAAGATTGAGTGAAGTCATCCTTCCATAGTGAAGGCAATCTCAAAGGCATGTAATGGAGATATCATCCAATGTCCAAGATATCTACCATTTTCTTTATGGGCCGATCGAATGACATATACCAGATCAACTCGCTTTATGCCAGCTGAACTCATGTATTGTCAAAAGCCAATTTCCACTATTCACAATCAAATAATCAACTCGATGCGCTTAAAATGGGAAGACAATTTGTCGCAAGAAGATTTATTGACTTTAATAATTAAACAGTTAGAACAAGGGAATGATAATATAAAAGAAGCCATTAAAGAATTAAAAGAATCACCTTTGCCACATAAGATTTATTTCGATAAGAGACATCAATTTAGGCCATGATCAATAGAGTTTGGGGATTAGGTACTCATTTATGAGAGTACATTGTTGTTTCTAGTTTTTCTACAGGTACCTATGTTTTATGAGAATAAGATCGCACTCCCCTAAGAAATAGGACTCCAGAAAAAAGAATTACGTTATTCAAATGAAGAACAAGCAATGAGATTTAGGATTGCTCATTCCTATATATATATATATATATATATATATATATATATATATATATATATATATATATATATATATATATATATATATATATATATATATATATATATATATATGAATGCACATATGCTTTGCATTTTTGCATGTAATAATGCATTACGATTTGTACAAATTTAAGAAAATTAAGTAAGATTAAGATAGAAAACATCTATTATGATTTTTTGTGAAGTATGAAAGACTAGAAATGATATGAATAGATTCAATTAGTAGACTGGAAACTCTCCAAATTGAAAACTTTGGGACACGATAGAAAACATAAAATAAGTGCATGTATATACTTTTAGATTTGAACACTTAATGAGTGGGATTCTTTGAATCCTACTATTTATTTCCTAATGATTCTACCTCTCGATAGATTGAGTTAACAAAGTCTTCATACTCAAGCTAGTAATATACGCATGTGCATGTGTTATCACTACGCTGTGATGGGCTAGTAGGCGGGTGGAACAATCTTGATCAGGTGATCAAAGCCATGAGCTAATGCTAGTTTCATCATAGGCTTGAGCTATATATTTTCATGCACCTATATGGATCGATAGGCAAGTGGAGTAACTCTTGTCGGGTGGTTAGAGCCACGAGCTGACATGGATTTCATATAAAACTAACATTGTGTGTCATGCACTATATTTGGTCAGTAGATAGGTGGAGTAAATATGCCCATGCAGTAAAGTCCATGAGTTGCACCTAATTTTGGCATAGGCCGACATGTGAAAATAAAAATAAATAGAAAAAGAGTTGAGCTAAGATGAAGAGAAAAAGGAAACAAAAAGAAAAATAAAATAAAAATTAAAGAAAAGAATAAGATCTCATGGAGAGTTGGACGGTAAGAAATAAATGGAGGAAACAAAATATAATTCTACAAATTGAGTTAGTAAAGCTAGCATATACTGGTGCTTAAGAGAAGTTTTTAGAGCTGAACAGGTGGAATGAGCAAAAGATCTATGAAGTTGACAATTTATTCGTATGATTGCTTCTCTGATTGCGAAAACTAGAACACACTAAGATGTATGTGAAGCTTTCATCTACTTATTTCTCCAAATTTGGACTAATTTTCATAAATATGCATGAAATACATATATATTTATTTCTAAATTTTTAAAAAAAGTGGTTAGAACTTATCTATGACCATTTCATACTTGTCTATTTTCTTGAGCTGATCTAGAGGTTGGCCCATCAAGATGATGTGCAAGTTTAGTGGGGGTGGATGTCGGAACGATTTCATCATTGTGACTCGCAATGCAAAATATTAAAAGTTTTCTTCCAAACTCGTTATCTGTACACTCTCAAAAATATGTTTTATCTGAGCTTTTCATTTGACTAAACTCTCTCTTTGAGTGCCTGTAGGTTGAAGAAGTAAAAAAATCTGCTTTGTTCAGAACAAGAGAACATCATTGAACCTTCATTGGAACCGTCCACTTTATCTTTATTTATCCTCTTTACATAACCTTATATACATACATACACAGACACACACATACACACACACACACACACACACATATATATATATATATATATATATATATATATATATATATATATATATATATATATATATATATATATATATATATATATATATATATATATATATATATATATATATATATATGTCAAATGAAGAAACCCTAAGTGTGCACTCTAGCTTTAGGTAAACGTATTTCTTTCTATATGTTTTTGCAAGTCCCAAAGATGGGCAACCCTATGTATGAATCACCTTGTGTGTATGTGAGCAATTAAGTTAATGTGGTGAATTCCTATTCATACATCTATGTATGGACAATCATTGATCTTTGTATATGTTCCATAAGTTCTAAATATCTATATATATCTATGTGAGTATCTATCTTGCCAGAAACTTAGGTGTTTTATGGCTATATGTGCGGCTATGGATATGAACCTAAGAGCATGTGAACATACCCTAGGTACCTAAGTGATGTGTATAGGGTACCTCATTATTTTCTTAAGATTATCATATGAGAAAGAGCATTTCAACTTGTCGATATGTGCATGTGTACCTAGTATAATTGAACGTTTGAAAGTCATGTGATAGTGTGCATATGTTTTAAGAGACATAACCTTTAACATATAAATGAGAGAACCTTAGAAATATTGTCTAAAATGCCATTGGTTTGGACCCGTAAACCCATGTAAAAAACAAAAACCTTTGTAAATAAAATGGGTGAAATAAGAAAATAAAACGGAAAAAAATGTGAAAAATAACAAATGAAATAGAATGGAAGACTCTTAAATCTGGAAGTTCCCGAAAAATTTTACGTGCAATTCGTAAAGTTTGAAAGAAAGAGAAATCTTGGATCCCTACTTCAATGAGTGGTTGATAAAATCTTTGATGTTCTTTTTGAGGTACATATTTTTTTTCTTTCTACTTTCTTTCTTCTTTCCGTATTTACGCGCTCTATGAACTCTGTAAGAGACACAAAAAGAGAGAGATTCTTGATATTTCTCTCATCTGTCTCTTCAAATGAATCACTCCATCTCTCTTTCTTCTCTGTTCGCTCCATGTAGTAGATTGTTTGAACTCTGTAAGAGACACAAAAAGAGAGAGATTCTTGATATTTCTCTCATCTCTCTCTTCAAATCAATCACTCCATCTCTCTTTCTTCTCTGTTCGCTCCATGTAGTAGATTGTTGTAAAGAGTCAGAGGGAGAGAAGCTTATTCAAATTTTCTACATGGACAAAAGTGCACGGAGAAAACTAGAGAGAGAGAGAGATATGGATCTTTCGAGCATCTGGGAATCCCCATGAAGCAAGGAGCTACCAAGCCTCAATGGGTGTTGGCTACCTCTTTTATAGAAGCTCATTGGCTACAGTAACTTCTATTTTAGTGAGCTCGCAATGAGGGTAGTTGAAACTTGGAGCGACTCGCTAGCATAAGGTTGATATCCACAGGGCAAATAAGAGCACGTTTAGGCACACACCTACGAGTGTGTGTATGAGAGAGAGAGAGAGAGGACAGATCTTTTCCTTCTTCCTCTTATCCTATGTTGTAGATATCGAATGAGATGGCCAAGCTCAAGGGAGAGAGAGAGAGAGAGAGAGAGAGAGAGAGAGAGAGAGAGAGAGGATCGATAAGAAGTATGCGGTAGTCAGTAGAGAAGCCTATGGAGTTAGATGAGCTAAACCACTGCTTTTAGGGTATTATTTTTTTAAAAGTTGCTCTTCTCATGAGATATGGGCTCACCATGAGTAGCTACTTTAGTGGACTAGCATTTCGTTGTGAGCTATTATTTATGGAGAGAGAGAGTGATAGAGAGAGAGAGGTGTACAAGTTGATGGTGCAAAGAAATTGAAGCAATGGTGGAGGAGAGAGCAAGATTGACTTTTCACCATGCAAGAGATGCATTTGGTGTTGTTCTCCATTGTCAAGGTATTGGATGCTCATGTACTTATGCATAACTTGGCCTCATATTCAATTTTGTTTCTCTCATACCAACACGTTTATGCCCCTATGTGTCAAGCGGTTGTAGATAGTTAAGCAAATCTTTTGCTACTTGAGTAGTACTCAACTACTTGGTTTGTTTTGTCCCAAAGGGCAATTATTAGTGATAGACTCACATGATTTTTCTAAATTGTCTAGGTTAGTTTTTATGGCACTCATGTGTTCACTAGTGGCTTTTGCTTCATGCTTGAAATGCATATGTTGGTTGAGCAAGAAGCAGCCTAGTGTAGCCACCAGTTGTTGTGAGGTTGAGGATAGGGTAGCTTTGAGAGCCACTATTTAGTGTGTGTAGCTCAGATGCATTTCCGTTGATTTGGGTGTTTGTCAATCCTGTGCCACCATCATCTTAATTGATATCCCGAGCACATTTATAGTTGATCAAAACCCTATGTTCCATGCTCACACTAAATAGACGGGTATGAATTGATGTTTGACAGGAAATTCATCTCATGAATGGGAAAGAGGAAAGTAAAAATTGCTTTATCATTAATAGATGATGAATATAGAGCATTAGCACAAGCTAGTTGTGAGATTTTTTGAATTAAGAATCTTATGGTTAATTATATTCTATATCAACTTCAAAACATGCATGATAACACAAGTAGTGTGTACATATCTTCCATTCTAGGACAAACATGTAGAAATAAATAACAATTAAATCAAGGAAAAGGTGGTAGCTAAGGAGATGTAGGTTTGACATATAAGTACAAAGTATTAGTGTGCCAAGATGTTCACCTAAGCATTGGAATCAACCAAGAAACTTAATCTCAAAAGATGCATTGCAATGATGCAACTTGGATGAACACTTGAACATTGAAGCGTTAGGGGCGGTGTTAAAATTGAAGCTCCAACCTTAGAGTCATATGAAACAATTACCCTATTGACACTTGAATTATCATGAACCAAGGATCCAAGGACAAGAATTAGTGCATTCAATTCAAATTTGAATTCCCCACATATCTCTAAATCAATCACCTAGAAAACTTTGTTGTGATGAATCTTATCTCCTAGGAATGGAGCATCCGACTTTCTAGGGAATCTTTTTAGAGTTCTCTATATACACCAACCAATTAGAATTTTATTGATCCCCCATTTCTTATCACCTTAGGAGTTTGAATAAGCTTGTGGCCTCTTTCTCAGCAATGCCCCTTGTTGCTCGAGTGTTTTTGTCTCATTTTAGGCACCCATAGTTCATGCTCTGTTTTGATAGTTAAAGAGTTAGATAGTTTTGAGTGTAGAAGAATGTTTCCTCTTCGTGTGATATCCATTTTTCGTAATGAGATATATAATACTATAAATGGAAATATAATATATTCTTGTACAATTTCCCCAAAGCATAGGGCTTAACTCTATATATTATAAGAGAAATCATGTGGAGAAATATGAATGGACTATGTGTGTGTGGCTAGTGAAGGTAGTAAGTACTTGGTCTAGGGGGCATTGGTTCTCTGAGTTGAAGCTGGATCACTTGCATTGCAAGGTCTTTTAGTCTTGTTTAAGAGATCAAGTTCTTTTAGTTTCATTCCATAGGAACTTAGAGAAACATTGATTTGAGTGAACATAGGTGTTTGTGAGTATATGTCAATTTTTATACCGAAGTTTAGTATTATCCCTTCAATTCGCACATATTCTACACTTTACAATGTAGTTGAGTTTTCTTTTTCTCATTCAACTTCATAAATGTGGGGTTTTGATATTTCACCTTAATAAGATGATAAATATGTTATCATGTCATTATTTCTCAAACATCTAATACTTTTTTTATGATCATTATCAAAATAAACCTTGATAAAATCATATAAATTAAAAAATATAGTTGGTAGGTCCATAACATTCCCTTTCACCACTAGATCACCGCTTTTTTGCACAATGTGATTTGGCATGCGAAGTGGAGACCAAAGATCAAGTACATACATGCAATGCACTCTAACCTCATGTTTGTGTGCTCATATTTTCACCATTATGAAATCATAAAATAGATGAACCTAGAGAATAATACAATCTTTGTGTTATATATTGTGGGGAAAAAAAACTCTATATAGAGTGCTTTCTCGAGCTTTTGCAATTCTTGGCACAATAAACTGGATCTCAATAAAATATGCACTAGTATTTGGTGAGTGCCTTGGTGGTGTTTCCCAGGTCTGGGACGCATGCATTCAAATATTTGGATGCCTAAGCACACTTGGGAGGTTTTGTTCGGGTGAAGAATCTTAAAACTGGATATATATAATGTACTTGGAGGTGTATCTCCATCACCCATCTCTAAATTAATGAAAAGAAATAAACTCATATACATTAAACATGACAAAACATAAAAAATGAGCCCACTAATTTTATATCTATTGTTCTATTTCTATATATATAACACACATAAAACCCTAATTTTCTATGTATTTTCCATATATGATATATGCATCCTAAATCCCTAGTTCTATATCTATCTATGTACGTAGACTTATAAAACTAATAATCCCTCATTCTCTATAAATATGTGTGTATATACCAGTATAGATCCAAAAACCCTTATTCTCTCTCTCTCTCTCTCTCTCTCTCTCTATATATATATATATATATATATAGCCTAAAACCCTGATTTCCTATTTATTTTTATAAATAGGTTAATTTGTTTATGAAAACACTTGAGGGTAAGGAAATTTCATGTGATATGCACTAGATGAGTTATTTCTTATCTCCTCTCTGGATTGGCACTCATATAAGTGCGTTGTTGGACTATTGGGAGCAATCACTTATAGGTCACACATGGATTATTAGCATGACATATAAAAGTATTGTTTTAGATGCACTAATAGAAGGAAAGATTTACACATCCATATTGACAGTTGTCTCTTGTATGAACATACCATTATCTCCATATCCTATCAAAAGTCGGAAGAGATCATCATGTCAAACAAACATGGGATCACCGAGTACATGAAATTCTTACATTCAAAAAGAAATATTGATTCCAATTACTAGAGAATAGCTAAATCCATAGAATCTTTCATATGAGAGATCTTAAGCCAAAATTGGATAATATTGATACTCTCATTTTGGCTAGTGATACACAATACAAGAGATGGCTTATGGATTTCAAACAACCTCCCTAAGATACATATTAAAACGAAGAAGATAAGGGAACTTCATTCAAATATCACCATCTACATAGAAGATGTGGGTTCAATGGGTGTGATTATCTTATTCTAGATGTATCTTTCCCAAGCCTCCTAGTATCATTTTTTATGAAAGGGACTTAATGAGAAGGAAATTTACAAGTTAATGTCAACCTTGCCTTCTATTTGGGCACACATATGAGAGCCGTGAAGTACTACTGTTTTGAGAAGAAACCTCCGGGGGATACATGGACTATTGGCATTAGGAGAGGTAGAGAGAAGGGACAATATAGTCTTATTGATATAAGGAAACATTTAAAGATCCGTATTCGTAATCATGTCTCCATGAAGTCATCATTATATGCATATTAGATTGAAGGTATAGGAGATCATTAGGTACATGATTATCTACATGAAACTTCTACATCCAAACAAGATAATATGGGAGCTTCAACATCCCTTATGCATTCTATCTAGTAGGTCGCCCTCTTTCAGAAAGATATTGTTCGTGCATTTATAGAATATGTAAAAAAAACTTAAATATTTTTACAAATGTATTGAGAATGTTGATAGCGAAATATATAACTAATATATCTTTGTTGGAAAATTCTACTACATCTAGTTTTTTTTTTAATGTAAAGGAAGTTCGGCAATAGCCTACTCTCCCGGACTTGAATTAAATTAAGAAACAAAGGTACAATAGAAGGGGACTAGTGCCCACGGGACCCCCCAAATCCCACAAAGCAGGGGAAGCATGATTGAATCCTAGGTTGCATTACAGAGAAGGTTAATCACCCTCTCGTCGCCCTCGTGCGGGGCCCACTTGGGTTTAAGCTTGTTGTTGTTCAGCTGGAGAACTTGATGGTGTCTGAAGGGGGGGGACTTCTTGCTGTTGACAATCCTTTTGCCCAAGAGGAAGAGTGATTTCTCAATCGACCACTCCCTGGGGGAGTCGCCGAAGTTGAGAGCACACCTCTCCCGCCAAATTTTCCACAGGACTTCCCCTCTGATGGCGTTCCAGAGTGTCGCAGAGCAGCCGATCGCTTCTCCCAAAAGGACTTGTTTCCAATTAAGCTGTTTTTGAAGTCTGATTTTCATTCCAACCGTCTGCCAGATTCTGTAGGAGTTGGGGCAAGTAAGGAAGATGTGTGGGACGTCTTCGATAGCACGGTGACAACGTTTGCACCAAGGAGGGATCCCACAAAGTTTGTTAGCCTTGTGGTTGGTCCAAATTCCTCGATGAAGAATTTGCCATAAGAGGACAGACTTCTTAATCTCAATAAGGGGGTGCCAGATACTCATGAATTTCATGTCCCACCGAAGCCGCGTCCAAGACAGGCACCACTTCTTGTTGAGGCTGAACTGGAGGTCGGCCGTTTCTTTGATGTTCGGGATTTTGAGAAGGCTATTTCCGTTGTGCCATTTGAGACCAATCGAGTTCGGTGAATCGTGTCCCATGAGAAGGCGCGTCTTGTGGCGATCCCAAGCGAGGCATCTACTCTGCAAGGTGTTCCATTCTGCGTAGGATATGTTTATGCGAGGGTCAATATCCTCGAAGTTGATCCAGTTGTTGGTGTCATGTTTCCAGAGGTGTTTCCATTTTTTGAATCCTTTGTTCCATAGCTTCTTGGCATTTTGAATGTTCCACGACTCCACACTCCGGATGCCGTGAATCGGAAACCAGATAGAGTCGTTTTGTCTGATTCCGGCCGCCCACTTCCAGTCCTCACTAACTCTTGTGAATCTTTTGACTTTATTCCAGCCCTTCCAAAGGGAACACACGAGGTTGGAGCCTTTCGGGAAGACGGGGATCGGGGAGAAAAGCAGGGTCATGATATCAAGATTCTTCCAGTTCGGGAGCCCCGTGAGGGCCAACTCATTCTTGTTTCTGAAGATCAGCTTGGCCCACGAGGCCTCCCTATTGCACCAAGCCCTAATCATCCATTTAGCCGCCAGTTTGTTAGCCATACACCCAATGTCCAAGATACCAAGCCCCCCGCAGTCTCTGTCGCTGGTGCAGATGGCCCATTTGATTTTAGGCACCCCCCTTCTGTTATGGTCGCCCGTCCAAAGGAAATTTCTACAAATGCTGTTTAGTTTGGACAGGCCTTGCTCGTTCGGTCTCCAACAAGAAAGGAAATAGATTGTAGAAGAGAGGAGGAACGTGTTGATAACCATCGCACGCCCAGCGAGATTGATTTGCATACCTCTCCAATAGTTGAGCTTGTTTTCGAGTTTAGCCAATACCCAGTTCCATCGCTGCTCCATGGAGACGCCAAACCCCAGGGGGATTCCTAGAAGCCGAAAGATTTGGCCCTGCGGAATGATTTGACAGCCATGATCAATGAGAAGGTCAGGATGCTGTCCCACGATAGCCCTAAAGGCGGTCTTGGAGTGGTTGATTTTAGATCCAGAGGCATCACAAAAGGTAGCAAGACACCTCCAGAAAGTCTCCAGGCTGGTATTATCATTGTGGACGAACGCGTTCATATCATCAGCAAACAGTCTCATGATGATTTGATTGTGGTCGTGAGGCAGCCAGAGGCCTTTGATATTGCCAGCCTCCACATGATGAGCCACAAGTCTGCTCAACCCCTCAGTGGCGATGGCAAAAAGAAGGGGGGCCAGAGGGCACCCTTGTCTGATCGATCTTCTAAGATGGATTGCCTTCGAAAGTTTGCCGTTGACGTTGATTTGGGTCGTTGCGTTTCCGAGAAGGGTCGCGATCATCTTGGTGAATTTCTGACTGAGCCCGAGATCTTGGAGCGACTGCAGAATATAGTCCCATTCTAGCCTGTCGTAGGCTTTGTCAAAGTCGATTTTGAGGAAAACCACATCTTGATTGGATTCATTTGCGAATTGAATACCTTCCCAAATATCCATAATGGTTTCCAGGATGGACCTGCCTTTGATGAAACCTTTTTGGTCCTCACTAAGCCAAGATCTCAGGTGGCACGAAAGTCTGTTGGCAATGACTTTGGCGATGATCTTGTATCCTGTTTGGAGCATCGTAATAGGCCGCCAGTTCTCGATTCTGTTCTTTTCCCCCTTCTTGTGTACCAACTTGATAATTCCATTATTTAGACAAGAAGGAAGAGCACCAAATTTTAGCGCTTCTTGCCAAACCATCCGGAGAGGGGTGGCAACCACCAGCTTGAAGGATTTAAAGAACTCGTTAGTGAGTCCGTCGGGTCCCGGGCTTTTACCTAGGGGGAGGGCATCAATGACCTCAATGATTTCTGATTCCGAGATAGGGGCATGAAGCAGGGAGTGGAGGTTGGTTGGTATCCTCCGGGGGGAGACCCTAGAAATGGCAGCCATACAGTCCCTTCTATGGAGGGAAAGGGGGTTCGAGGTTCCCAGGAGTCTCGTGAAGTGCCCCTCGATGATGCCGAAATTATCTTCTTCCGAATTACATACATTGCCATGAGGGTCAAGCAGTAGGGGGATCGACTCTCTGTTGTGTTTCCTTTTAAGGATACTACACATCTCTTTGGTGGGTTTGTCGGCTTTGCCAGCCCACCACTCTTTGAAGAAGATTTGCAAGTTTTTCCTTTGTATTTCTTCCTCGTATCTCAACACTGCTCTGATTTTTCTGAGGCCTTTCTGTGCTTGTTGTTTCCCTTTGTTCACTTCCTCCTCGAGCCGCCAGAGTCTGTGGTAAAGAGCCTCCCTACGAGCCCGCCTCGCAGTCTCGAGCATCTTCTTAGTTCTGATCATGATCTTACGCGACTTGTCGACCGCGCTTCTCCAGCACTTGGCAGGGGCCAAGCCAGAGGCGAACGCCACTTTCCACACATCGGCAATTTCTTGGTGGACAGAAGGGAGAGAGAAGGTGGAAGCGTTGGCATGGAACCACGGAGCTTTGCGGATTTTGTTGGAAGGTTGAAAAGTGATAACGATCGGGTAGTGATCAGAGATAGTGAGGTCAGTGCGTTGCGTGATGGTAGGGTGGCCCCACCGTTGAGTAAACCTCTGAGAGATGTAGCATCTATCGAGTCTAGCTTTCCTCAGGTCCTCGCCCGCTTGGAGATTCGACCAAGAAAAGCCATTCGAGTCTTTGAACTCAACCAGATCCAAGTGGAGTTTGGTCAAGTCCCACGTTTCTTTCTCCCGATTGTCGATGACCCTGCCCTTGCCCATCCATCTGTCCATAGGATCCTCCACCATGTTGAAGTCTCCACATATAAACGCGTTATGGGGAAGCGAGTCTAATGAAGCCCAAGTGTTCAGTCTCTCCAAATCCCCGTTAGGGGCGTACAAAGAAACCATAGTAACACAAAGAGGAGCACCAAAAGAAACCGCAATCCAACGGTGACTTACATCTTCAATGGTGTTCTCAAGCTTTTCAAGCCAGAGCTATTTAACCCCGATAGCCGTCCCTCCTGATCCCCGCTGGTGCTTCGTCGGGATCCACACATGGGCCGAGGAGACCTGTCTGAGCCGTTTCTAGAGGTCTTCTCCGTCAATTTTAATCTCTTGAATACATATAATGTCTGGGTTTAAGCTAATGTCGCGGAGCCATTGACCAATGATGGTCGCTCTTGAGGGGTCGGTAAGCCCTCTAGCATTTAGCGAGATAACAATCATTTTTGTGTTGATCCCTCTTTGCGGGAGGGAGCCTTGTCCTTTCTTCTCTTGGCTTCATCTTTCTTTTTCGCTGGGATCAGATCCCGACTTAGAAAATGGTTCTTGTGGGGGCTTTTCCAGGGTATCTCCATAGGCTGCTTTCCTTTGCGGGATGCACCATGCTGGGGAGAATTGGGCCCCGTACTCGGCACCGTTTCCGGGATCGTCGATCCGATGATGGAGCTTTCGCTATCCATGTTGTCTTCGTTACTAGTGGTGAAACCATCTTCTTTGCTTGTGGTGTAACCCTCCTGGGGGGTTTCTTTGTTGTCAGGGATCTCTTGGGCTTCGTCGTAGCTGCTAACCTCGAGTAGCTTCCCGCCTGGGTAGTCGAGCTCGTTGATCTCCTTTCCAAGATTGCAATACAAATTGTTGTGTGGGGTAGTTGGCAGGTTGTTTCTCTCGCCGTTGGCCCTCGGACTTCTTTTCCTTCTTCTTCTAACTTCAGTAAAGCCATCAGCGTCAGTTTGCGGATTGAGGAGGCCCTTGCTTTCCCTTTCCTTGGACGAGTGGGTCAAGTCGCCAAGGTTGTCTTGAGCGATTTTGGAGGCTTCTTGAAATCGCTTGTTTTTTTGCCTGAGAGGGCAATCTTTAATCCTGTGACCTTGCTGACCACAGCGAAAGCACGCGTTGGGGAGGTTTTTGTAGGTGATGTCCTGCTCCCAAACTTCTCCTTCGCCCATGTCCACTTTGATCATTGATGGAAGCGGCGAACTGAGGTCGGCCTCGACGCAGATTTGTGGGTGCCACCTGGCATTGAACGAGTGTCTCGCACCTTCATAGATGAGGCCACCAATGTCTTCGCGTGAAGCCAACGGCTTGCCGATAGGAGAGACAATGTCCCACACGAAGTTGTACAAGAAGTATGGGAGGTTGGGGAGCTCAACCCAAAGAGGGTACCGAAGTGATTTCGATTTGTCGGGAGTAAAGTCCGGGGACCATCTGAATAGGCACAGGGTCGCCCGACCGAGCTGCCAGGTGCCAACGCTTAGGGCTTGGAACGCCATCTCTTCGTTTTCAAAGACTAGCAACATGTGGTTTGCTGGTAAGAACTGGCATTTGCTGACAATTAGCCCCCGAGGGAACCACTCTTTTCGAAGCCATTGTCGCACGATTTCAAGCGGTGGCCTAGGGCCAAACACTTGGCCGACGAGGCAAACTTTCTTGAGCTCCTCCTGAGCAGATAGAACTGCGGGTCTACTGAGGGACACGATGGGGGTTTCACAACAATTGGACGTCTCAGGGGCGGCGCACGATCCCCCCTCCAGCAGAGCGGCCAGTGTATCGGTCTCCCCAGGGGGGGGGGGGCCCGATTACTTTTCACGAGGGAGGATGAAGCCACATCCATGAAGCTTCTCCCAAGAGAGGGGGTCGCCAAGTCCATGATAAAAGGGGACACCCCGAGAAAGATGATCTTTTTCTAAATCTCTGAGAAGAGAAGCATCGAGAAAAAAAACCCAAAGAATTCACAATAAAAGGTAGTTCTAATTTTTCTTTCGAGTCTTTTCTCGTTTTCTTGTTTCTTTTTTCTTCTTTCTTTTTCTTCTCTTTTTTTTTTTTTTCTTCTACTTTTTTTTTTTTTTTCTTTTCTCGCTAGTATTAAAACTCCCTGCGCAAGAAGGGTTTGTAGTCGCGCGTGACCCGGGATGGGAAGTTGAAGCAACCGAAGGGACAAGCTTTAGGTAGTACTAGTAGCTATTAAAATAAGGAACAAACTCTTAAAACAAACTCTTAAAAAGATTTTAACCTCCTGACCCTCCACGTCAAGAGCCCTGCCACGTTGCAGTCTTTTAAAGAAACAGTCTTTTAAAGAAACGAAGTTAGTCTTATCATATCGAGCGGATGCCCAGTTCACTTCTCTTTTTTTAAAAAGCTTTCGCTGTCTTTACTTTTGGCGCAGATTCCCGAGAACCTCCTGGCAGCATCTGTCGTGGTCAGGCGCGCAATGAACTCCGCCGGCAAAAACAGAGAGGTTAAAGGACTAGATAGCAAAACGTGGTTGGCCCGGCCCGGTTGGCCGTCAATCGCGATGGACAACGGACCAAGTTCTCCTCAGGATCTGGTTGAGCGTCGATCGCGACCGACACTCTGGTTGGGCGTCGATCGCGGAAGGTTGGCCATCAGTCGCGACGGACAGATGGAGCTCACGATTGACACCGACCAAGTCTCCCAAAGGCGATCGTCTTCACACCGTCGAAGCAGCCCTTCACTCCCTTCGCTCCGTCGCCGCAGCTCTCAACACTTCACTCCGTCCTTCGCAGCAGTAGGAGCCCTTCATTCCGTCGCAGCAGAAGCTTCAGACAGAGGACATTTGCTATCGGGAGAGAGCAACTTCATCGCCATCTCCAAAGCTTGTCGAAGCAGCCCTCCCTTCGCTCCGTCGCCGCCAGGCTTTCATCCAAAAAAACTGTTTACAGAAGACGTTGTTTGCGGAAGAATTTGCGTTGTTGAACGTATACTGGAGGTGCTTCTTCAATGAAGGCTGCTTATCGAGGCATTTTCTTTTGCGCGCACGCTTGCAGAAGATGAAAAAACTCGAGGATATCAGCGTTGTTGAACAAGAGGAGCTAGCTAACACTTACTACTACATCTAGTTGACTCATCACATTTGTGGTTACATTAAATATTTATTTATACTAGTTCCATATGCATCAATTTTCTTATTATCATGAATCCTAATTAGAACTACCTTAGCTTTTGTGCCTCTTATTGAGATATAATATAGTGTTTAAACAATAACCTATCAAACCTTTTAAATATCTTTTTTACGTGAAAATCTTTACCATGGAAGTTGTTACGCCCTATGGAAAACCATTAAAAGTTTCAAGCTTTTTCAATTCTTTTCTCAAGTATTGTATATAGAAGAGTTATATATAGAAGTAGCATTTCTATGTTTTCAGCTTTCTAGCATATGGAGTATCTTTTCCTCAAAGAATATGGAAAACAATGGGACTTTTGAGTAGGTTGTTTTTCATTTTTTGAGTTATCATAATGAAAAATGAGTGAATATGAGGAAGCCACTATGAAAAGACTAAAATTGTCATTTCTAAAGACCTTTTCTTATTTCTTCTACAAGTGACTTATTCTTGCTTGATTTCTGATTTCTAACACTATGCTACTTTGTTCATATGTCTCTACTATATTTACACAAAATATTTTTGGTTCTTTCTTGCAATTATAGTTTTTTTTCGTGTTAGTGTTTTGTATTTATTGATAGATATAGGTATTTTCGGATCTATATAGAGTTCTAGACACATTTGTTTATAAATTTGCATGGCATAACTTGTTTGTTTTCTTGACATCTTTGAAACAAGTGATTATATGCTTAATATGCACAAGTGAAGAGGATATATGAACATTTTAAAATGATATGTGTCTAGTTAAATGGTGTAAATTTCCAAGTAGTTGTCCCAAGAAACCCTAATGGGTTATTCAATGCCTTTGAGCTTGTTAAAAAATTCAATGATATGTAGTATGAAGACTAAGAGGGCTAAATTTATGTACTCTTGCTTGACCTTGCCCATATGAAAGATAAAGGAGAAATGTTGTTTGATGCATACACTAGAGATGAATTATTGGAGGACTTGAGATTCCACCTACACCAAGATTAGAGATGAACCTCGTCACTGCAATTAAGCTCTGAGTAATTATATTTTAGCATGCATGGAAAGATACCTACTTAGATATGCTTATTTGAAGCAATATTGTTCCATTAATGCAGTGAATCCAAGTGCCAAAAATTCTAATGAACAAAGGTTTGATAGTAAATCTATTGAGAGCATGCTTCTCAAGATCAAAATAAAGCAGAAATGATCATATGTGTTTCCTAATCGCCAAACCTTAGTTGGTGGTACCTTATCCAATGATGGATATGGTTTGGAGGAAAATGTCATTCACAAACATGAATATCACTAACCTTTGAGAATCCACTTGAAAATTAAGAATAGGATGTAAACTCTAGATTTAAGTGCATATTGCTAGATAGATTTCAAGCTAGGGGAGCCTGTGAGGAGAAACACCATCAAACTGCACTCATCAATGCATAAGAAAATATACATCATGATGTACAAGTGAATACTGAAGTGGAAAACTTAATGTCAAGGGCTCAAGACCTTGACAACAAGTGCATGAAAAATTGTTAAAATATTCCTAGTAAAACTTATGATCATGTAGTCAAATTCAAAGAGCTCTTGAGAGCTAAGGAATAACGTAAATTTTTCATTAATGAATCTAGAATATTTGTCTAAAATCTTGTTCGAATTGCATTATCATGATTTTAGAGATTGAAAATTGGAATGTTCAGACATCAAGAAGTTTTTTGAGATAATACTATCAAGAAAATATCAAAGAGAGGAGTTAAAAATGGTTGTATCTCCCTAATGTAGAACTTCAAATAGGCTATTCTTAAGCATGTGCAATTAAGAACCATCTAAATTAAATAGTACATACATAAATGTCCATTTAATGAAAAACCATTTCAAAGGAAAATGATCTCTCTCCTCTTAAAAAGATTGATAAACAAGAATTTTATTTTTGTATTTGGTATGTTTAAAGAAAAAAATTGAAGAACGTTTTTATTGGGGGATTAAAGAATAGGCAATCGTGCTCTCTTATGTTAGGTTAGATACACACTCCTTGAAATAGGGGACTTGGTTGTCAAGAAGCTACAAGTGGAGAAATCCAAATAGAAATTTTGTGCCCTCTATGAAAGGCTAAAACCATTGAAAGGATGTCAAATTCGAAAGGAAAAAAATTGAACTAATATGTACAATAGAGTACAAAAAAATGAAACTTCAAATAACAATAGTTGGTGAAACGGCAAAAGTATTAACAATTATAATATTAGCACATATAAGAATACCATTGTACACCTATGTGTCCACCTATGGATGCATATGAAAGTCCTCCTAAACACTACAAGAGTACTATAAAGAGCCATATTATAGTCAATGTACATACAATAAAAGAAACCAAGAGCTAGCAAGGCCCATTTAGATAAAGGAAACCAAGAGGTAGCAAGGACACTTTTCAAATAGAGAATTGAAAGTTCTATCATACATGTGGAGCTAATAATTATAGTTATAAGTTCTAGCTATTCAAAGGCTTATCCTAAAAATAGAAATGAGTATTTAGGAGATACTTTTAGTGAAGGAAAATGGGATCATCAAGAAACATTGTACCCAAAAAATGAAACTTACAATTTAGGGTCGACACAAAAGTCTACTTCAAGTGTATACTATCTTAAATGGGATTTATTATGAAAACAAAACAATGCATAAAATATTCCCCTGCTCATTAGGATTCATACTACTAGTCTAATAGTGGACACTTCTTGAAGGACTATCAAAAAATCTCTAAAAACTTCACTTGGAAAATTGAATGCTATTGTGATGATTATGGGAAGAGCATTTAATCAACTTTCTCCTATAAAATCTATAGAACACTACTCATGCCCTACTTCAAGTGGTAGAAGTCATTCGTATTGCTTGTAAAATCAAGTGAAATTTCCTCTTCAAGCTATGACATGTGCACAAGCTAAGCACAGAGAGGTTGAACAATCTAATGATTCATCCTCTCCAAGTTGAGGAACAAGATCCATCTAAAGAGAAGAAGAAGAAATGAAAGAACTTGACTTGGCAACAATGCAAGGAGAAGATTAACAAAAAATCAGTAAAGAGGATATGTGGTCTTGAACAAAGTACTACAAGAAGAAAAAAAAGAAAAATGGTCTTACAAGAGAAGTTTAGAACCCGTAAGAAGACTTTTAGGAAACAAAAAAAAAAAGCTTTTTTAGTAGTAGATGCTTTCCTTGAAGACTTAATAATGATGATTGAAGCATATGAAGCTTGAGTCAAACTTAATCTTAGTGTAGCACCATCAATGTTACCTTGATGCTCAATTGGAAACGAAAGGCTTGGCATGTGTGGAAAATGCATAATCATCTCAAATCTTAAGAAACCTACTATTGTACTTCAAAAGACAACTCTCACAATTTTGATGGAACAAGAACTACAATTAACTCAATGTTAACTTAGAAAAATGATTGCACCAATAGGAAATCTCACTAAGACTTAGGTTGTGCCAGATTTAGTTGAATTTATGAAAAAACCTTGAAACAATGTGGCTAATGACATAGTTGATGGACATTTAGATGGTAGGTCAATGATATGGGAATCAAAGATAAATGGCCAGAATTATTTTAAAATTAAGTATATGAAATAAGACGGAAAAAAGGAGAAAACAAATGAACAAGAGATTCAAGAGAGGGAGAAATCTGAACATTTAGATTACCTTACAAATGAGAGTGCTTCATGGATTCATCTCTCTAAATAAGACGATGAAGGCCTATTAGACTTACCAAGTTGCTTCTTGATTGACTTGGTATGAAAAAATAACATGATTATCCAACTACTTTGAGGTGGCATACATCAGAACTTCGTCCATACCATGTTTCATATGGTGTAGGTGAGTGTATACATAATTTTGGAGCTCTATTCATGATGTAAATTGTGGTAGTGTCTACATCAGCCAAATACCCATTTGACATATTCATATCTTTCATTTATTTTGTCTATTACATTCTACAATGTAGCTATTTATCTTTATGCAACCCCATTTTTAGGGTGTATACCTACATGTAAATTGCCTTTTCATTCCATGGTTTGTAGAAAATTAAAAACTTAATGGGAAAAGTGTTATACCCCTCCATTGGATCTAAGACATTTAATATGCCTTGCAACTTCTCTTTGAATTGATGCTTTCAATATCTTGAAGAAATAACACACATTAGATTTATACTTCATGCAATATAACCATGCCATCCTTGTACAATCATCTATGAATGTCAAAACATAACTATAACCTCCCAATGATTTTTCCTTTGTTGGACCTACCACATCTATGTGAATCAAGTGGATGGGATGTTGGATGACATGGTTGCTTTTCTTGAAAGCTAGTCTTGTTGACTTGCCTAGATGACATGCTTAAGGCTTTCTGAGTTAAAGCTTACTTATCCCTGAAAAAGCTTTCTATTCTCCATATCTTTAATCCTTCAGACATTAATATGCAACATCCTTTTGTGCCAAAGATAGATCTCTCCAACCCTTTGATTTCTAAATTAGAAACTATCTCCGTGATTAGGGTTTGGACTTACTTCAAGCATGAAGATCCTTTCTTCTTTCTTTCCTCATACCATCACCTTTTTCTCATCCTTGGGGCTCTCCACAAAACAACCCATTTGACTACACCTGACTGGATAGCCCTTCTCCACTATTTCTCCCACTAATACAAGGTTCTTTTAGTTAGTGGTACATGCAACACATCCTATAACCACCTTGCCTTTTGTGATCCATCCAGTATATGTAGATTTCTTGTGATCTCTTAGGAAATCTTTAGAACTATATCTGAATTACTTGTGGAAATACTATAACCAATGCTTGGAAGAAATCCCTATTATAGAGAAGTTATTTTCAAAATATAGACAACATAGAGATAAGTTGAACCTTGAAAAATGTGGCGTGATGATAAGACAAGGAATATCCTGAGACACATTATCGAGAAAATTTCATACCATTTAAGGAATAAAAATCAAAGCAATTGTAATTTTTTCAAAGCCTAGGCATATGGTAGAATTGAACTCTTCTATGGTTCACTATGTGTAGTATAGAGACAGATCCATATCTTTCCATGCATGCTAAAATATAATTACTTATAGCTTAATTGCAGTGATGAGGTTCATCTCTAAATTGGTGTAGGTGGAATCTCAAGTCCTCCAATAATTCATCTCTAGTGTATGCATGAAACAACATTTCTCCTTTATCTTTCATATGGGCAAGGTCAAGAAAGAGTACATAAATTTAACCCTCTCAGTCTTCATACTACATATCATTGAGTTTTCTAACAAGCTCAAAGGCATTGAACAACCCATTAGGGTGTCTTGGGACAACTACTTGGCAATTTATACCATTTAACTAGACACCCACCATTTTGGTTGTTAAATATGGGAGTTCTAAAGATAAGTCTAGCTCATTGGGGATGCTTTTTCAAGTTTGATTGAATTTGCATGCATATGTTCTAATGCACACTTTTGATTGGAATCAAATTCTCATTCACTACCAGATGAAACCACTCATGAATGACGGATTGCTATTCTCAACAAGGAGCATGTGGCTCCTTCCGGAGTAACATTATCGTACGGGCCTTTCGGATCAATTATGCATGTACAATGGACTTGGTGGGAAACAAATGCAAGGATGATGGGGTCACATGCGTTTTCAAGTTTCTAAATCTTTATTCTGAGTTTTATGGAGTTGATTGGAATGTATCACACTCTACTCCTTATAGCCTTGTCTAAATCAAGGTCATCTCTAACTTTCTTTAGAATATTTTTCGCAAAGAGTTTATCATCATAATCAAATCTATTCATACCACAAATATGATCACCATATTTCCAAAAAAAAAAAACAAAGAGTTGTTGCACCGATATTGCAGTCACACTTCTTTATTACTACGATTTAGATATTTGAAACAAAATTTGTTAGCTCATTTGTGTTTGTTTTATCCTTATCCCCTCAATAATAATTTTCCCTCTTAAGGAATGCACCAATAGCTCTTTATCACCCCTTAGGGTGAAATTCTGGACCCTTGATAAATTATCTAGACTTGACTAAATCCTTACATATTTCCTATGTTTCATGTTCTTACTCAAATTTACAATGTTGTATGTTTTTCCAACTAACACCCTTTTTAGATGTAGTTCAAGGATAAAAAAGGAAGAGGAAAAATACAAGAAGCTAAATGAAAAAATATAATCTACTAATGAAAATAAATCTAATATTTTACTTTCATATACAAGGTTTCCATTTTTAGCATCTAATCCTACCCTTATAGGTGACAACAAAATTTAAAACTGGGACTTCCTATAGTAAAGTGAAAACTCCACTTATCAAGAAAAGATTGTTTGGAATAGTGAGCGGCTTACCTTCAAGTTTATCAATCAATCATGCAAGTTACCCAAGTTGGTTTGTCGCTCTCCCCAATAATGACATTAAAACTATTGACGTGCAGTAGATGCCATGTTCATACATTGTTACTTTATCAGCAATAGGGAGAATAGACCTCTTACCCAAATGCAATATGAAGCACTAAAGAGATGGGATATATAGATGTCTTGTCAATCTTTGTGTATTCAAGCATGAAACTCCCCCATAATCCAAATATGAGACACAAAACCATCATCATGATGAATTTCACCATGATACAAGGCTTTGATCTAGAGGATCAAAAACAAATATTTGATTTAAGAAATTACGATAAATATCCTTGATCATGATGATGAAACCATATAATCAAGATGATAAAACTTTTTGTTTATTCAGGTGGTCACATTAAAACTCTTTGATAAAAGTGACCACAATCAGTATCTTTGATCGAGATGATAAAAAATTTTCATCAAGGTAATAGAGATTTTCAATTGGGGCAATCCTAATAAATATCTTCAATCATGCTCATAAAAATGTTTCAACGTCATACATCATTTTGAATAGGGTGATCATGATAAAAGTCTCTGATCAAGGAGATCATGCTATATATCTTTGATCATGAAGATATAAATTTCTACTTAGGGTGATCATGTTAAATATATTTGATTAAGAAAATCATGATAAATATCGTTAATCATGAACATAAAAAAAAATTGATCAAAGTAAGAAAACATGTTTATAAGATTGATAAAGATAAAAATCATTGTTCAATGGTATCAAGATAAAAATGTTATCTTCGTCCTCATCTTCTTCTACAAAGTTGGGCTCACACAAGTGATGCAAATAGACAGGTAGTAAGAAAAATGTTCATATATCCTCTTCACTTGTGCATATTAAGCATATGATCACTTGTTTCAAAGATATCAAGAAGACATACAAGTTATGCCATGCAAAGTTATAAAAAAATATGTCTAGAACTCTATATAGATCCGGAAATACCTATATCCTATCAATAAATACAAAACATGAACACGAAAAAACAACTATAATTGCAAGAAAGAACCAAAAATATTTAGCGTAAATATAGTAGACACATATGAACAAAGTAGCATAGTGTTAGAAATCAGAAATCAAGCAAGAATAAGTCACTTGTAGAAGAAATAAGAAACGGTCTTTAGAAATGACAATTTTAGTCTTTTGAGAGTGGCTTCCTCATATTCACTCATTTTTCATTATGAAAACTCAAAGAATGAAAAACAACCTCCTCAAAAGTCCCCTTGTTTTCCATATTCTTTGAGGGAAAGATACTCGATATGCTAGAAAGTTGAAAAAATAGAAATGCTACTTCTATATATAACTCTTCTATATACAATACTTGAGAAAAGAATTGAAAAAGCTTGAAACTTTTAATGGTTTTGCATAACTTCCATGGTAAAGATGTTCACGTAAAAAAGATATTTAAAATGTTTGATAGGTTATTGTTTAAACCCTATATTATATCTCAATAAGAGGCACAAAAGCTAAGGTAGTTCTAAGTAGGATTCATGATAATAAGAAAATTAATACATATGGAACTAGTATAAATAAATATTTGATGCAACATGGCACTTACAATCAATTAGCCCATGGGGGAACCACTCGTTGCGAAGCCACTGTCGCATGGTTTCGAGCGGGGGCCTAGGGCCAAACATTCTTGAGCCGCCAAATCCATGACCTCAAAAGGGAAACTTTAAGAAGAGCCAATTGATAACTACTCACTTTCTTGGAAAATGGGCATATTCACGACTAAGCCTTCCCCACTCTAAGCTCTGCAAATTTGAATACAAACCTCTAAGCTTAATTTGCTTAAGATCCTTCACCAAAAGTAAGCATAAACTTTTGCCACGATTGTACAATGGCCCATAGCTGGTGCGCCCACGAATAATTCAAAGGGAAGCAACAGCCCGCAGATTCCAAAAGTCTACGGCAAGCTGTTGGCAAGCCTATCGGCCAGCCATTGGCCTCACACGAGGACATTGGTCTCATTTATGAAGGTGCAAGACACTCGTTCAATGCTCGTTGGCACCCTCAAATCTGTGTCGAGGCTGACCTCAGAATGCCACTTCCATTGTTGTGGCCAACAAGGATTAAAGATTGCCCTTTGAGAATCAAGAAGCCCCCAGAAACGCTCAAGACAACAAAGGGGCATTGACTCACTCGACGAAGGAAGAGGATGTCAAGGGCCCCCATAATCCAGAAGCTGATGCAGACGGGTTCATCAAAGTCAGAAGAAGAAGGAAAAGAAGCCCTAAGGTGACTGCTGAGCAAAACAACATGTCAGTTACCCCCTCCATCAACTTGTATTGCAGGTGGGAACCAACTTGAGATAGACACCACTACTAGTAACGAAGTTCCATCATCAGATTGACTATTCTGGAAATGGTGTCAAAAACGGTGCCCAATTCTTCCCAGCAGGAGGCATCCCGCAAAGGAAAACAACCTATGGAGTTCCCTAGAAAAGCCCCCACAAGAACCTATTGCTAATTTGGGATCCGATCCCAGCGAAAAAGAAAGATGAATCCAAGAAAAGAAAGGACAAAGTTCCCTCGTGCAAAGAGGGCTCACTACGACAATGATCATCATCTCGTTAAATGCTAGAGGGCGAATTTCAATGGTGCACGAACAGAGGTGCGGTGGAGCTTGAGAACTCCATTGAAGATGAATGCCATTGATAGAATTTGTGGTGACTTCAACATGGTGGACGACCCTATGGACAGATGGATGGGCAAGGGCAGGGTCATCGATAGTCGGGAAAAAGAAATGTGGGACAAAACCAAATTGCACTTGGATTTGGTTGAATTCAAAGATTCGAATGGCTTTTCTTGGTCAAATCTCCAAGCGGGCGGGGACCTGAGGAAAGCTACATTTGTCAAAGCTCAGGACCCAACGAGCTCACTAATGAGTTATTTAAATCCTTCAAGTTGGTGGTTGCCACCCCTCTCCGTCTGGTTTGGCAAGAGGCGCTCAAGTTTGGCATGCTTCCATCTTATCTCAACAATGGAATTATCAAGTTAATACACAAAAAAGGGGAAAAGAACAAAATAGAGAACTGGTGTCCTATTACGATGCTCAAAAGAGGATACACGATCATTGCCAAAGTCATTGCCAACAGAATCTCTTGCGACTTGAGAGCGTGGTTTAGCGAGGACCAAAAAAAATTCATCAAAGGCAAATCAATTTTGGAAACCATTATAGATATCTGGGAAGGTCTTGAATTTGCAAATGAGCCTAAACAAGACGTGGTCTTCCTCAAGATCGACTTTGATAAAGCCTACAACAGGCTAGAATGGGACTATATTCTGCAGTTGCTCCAAGATCTTGGATGTAGTAAAAAATTCACCAAGATGATCATGACCCTTCTCAGAAACGCATCGACCCAAATTAACATTAATGGCAAACTTTCGAAGGTGATCAAACTTAGAAGATCTATCAGACAAGGGTGCCCTTTGGCTTCCCTTCTCTTTTTACACGGAAGGGCTTAGCAGGGTGGTGGAGCATCTGGTGGAAGCTTGTAATATCAAAGGCCTCAATTTGCCTCATGACCATAGTCAGATCACCATGAGACTTTTTGTCGATGATATGAACGTGTTTGTCCACAATGATAGTACCACCCTGGAGACATTTTGGAGGTGTCTAGCTACTTTTTGTGAAGCCTCTGGATCCACAATCAACCACTCTAAGACCGCCTTTAGAGCTATTGTTGGGTCACAGCCCGACCTTCTCATTGATCATGGTTGTCAAATCATTCCGTAGGGCCAAATTTTTCGACTTCTTGGGATTCCCTTGGGGTTTGGCATCTCTATGGAACAGCGGTGGAGCTGGGGCCCAAACTCAAAAACAAGCTTAACTATTGGAGAGGTATGCAAATCAATCTTACAGGTCGTGCTATGGTTATCAACACATTCGTCTTATCATCTACCATTTATTTCCTTTCTTGTTGGGGACCGAAAGAGCAAGATCTGTCCAAATTGGATATTATTTGTAGAAACTTCCTTTGGACGGGTGACCACAATAGGAGGGGGGTGCCTAAAATCAAATGGTCCATCTGCCCCAGCCATAGAGATAGTGGGGGTCTTGGTATCCTTGACATTGGGTGCATGGCTAACAAACTCGTGGCCAAATGGATGATTAAGGCTATGTGCAATGGGGAGGCCTCTTGGGCCAGGTTGATCTTCAAAAACAAGATTGAGTTGGCTCTCATGGGTTTCCCAAATTGGAAGAATCTTGACATCTTGACCTTGTTGTTTTCCCCGATCCCCGTCTTCCCGAAAGGCTCCAATCTCGTGTGCTCCCTATGGAAGAGTTGGAATAAAGTCAAAACCCACACAAGAATAAGTGAAGACTGGAAGTGGGCCGCCGGTATCAGACAAAATGACTCTATCTGGTTTCCAATCCATGGCATCCGAAGTGTGGAATCTTGGAACATTCAAAATGCAAAGAAGTTATGGGACAAAGGCTTCAACAAATGGAAACATCTCTGGAAACAAGACACCAACTGTTGGATCAACTTTGAGGATATTGACCCTTGCGTCAACATTTCGTACGAAGAATGGAAAACTTTGCAAAGCAGATGTCTCGCCTGGGACTGACACAAAGTTCGCCTTCCCATGGGACATGACACGTCGAGCTCGCTTGGTCTCAAATGGCACAATGGGAATACGCTATCAAAAATCTGGAACATCAAAGAAACAATTGACTATCTGGTTAACCTCAACAAGAAGTGGTGTGTGTCATGGACGAGGCTTCGGTGGGACAAGAAGTTCATGGCTATCTGGCACCCCCTCATAGAAATCAAAAAGTCTGTACTCTTATGGCAAATTCTTCATCATGGAATCTAGACCAACCTTAAGGCTAGCAAATTTTGTGGGATTCCTCCCTGGTGCAAACGCTGCTACCAGTCTATCAAAGATGTTTCACACATCTTCTTTCCCTACCCCAACTCCAACAGACTCTAGCAGATGGATGGAAAGAAAATTGGACTTCAGAAACATCTCAGTTGGCAGCAAGCCATGTTGGGAGAAGCGATAAGATATAGATATAGAATAAGGGTTTTTGGATCTATACTGGCACATACACACATATTTATATAGAATGAGGGATTATTAGTTTTATATGTGTACGTACATAGATATATATAGAACTAGGGATTTTGGATGCATATTAGCATATATGGAAAAATACATAGAAACTTAGGGTTTTATGTGTGTTATATATATAGAAATAGAACAATAGATATAAATTTAGTGGTCTCATTTTTTATGTTTTGTCATGTTTTATGTATATGAATTTATTTCTTTTCGTTAATTTAGAGATGGGTGATCGAGATACACCTCCAAGTACATTATATATACCCAGTTTTAAGATTTCGTCACCCGAACAAAACCTCACAAGTGTGCTTAGGCATCCAAATATTTGAATGCATGCATCCCAGACTAGGGAAACACCACGAGGGCACTCACTAGTTACTGGTGCATATTTTATTGAGATCCAGTTTATTGTGCCAAGAATTGCAAAAGCTCGAGAAAGCACTCTATATAGAGTGTTTTTTTGCCCACAATATAGAACACAACAATTGTATTATTCTCTAGGTCCATCTATTTTATGATTTCATAATGGTGAAAATATGAGCACACAAACATGAGGTTAGAGTGCATTGCATGTATGTACTTGATCTTTGGTCTCCACTTCGCATGCCAAATCACATTGTGCAAAAAAGGGGTGATCTAGTGGTGAAAGTGAATGTTATGGACCTACGAACTATATTTTTTAATTTATATGATTTTATCAAGGTTTATCTTGATAATGGTGATAAAAAAAGTATTAGATGTTTGAGAAATAATGACATGATAACATATTTATCATCTTATCTAGGTGCAATATCAAGACACCACATTTATGAATTTGAAGGAGAGAAAGAAAACTCAACTACATTGTAAAGTGTAGAATATGTGCGAATTGAAGGGATAATACTAAACTTCGATATAAAACTTGACATATACTCACAAATACCTATGTTCACTCAAATCAATGTTTCTCTAAGTTCCTATGGAATGGAACCAAAAGAACTTGATCACTTAAACAAGACTAAAAGACCTTGCAATGCAAGTGATCTAGCTTCCACTCAGAGAACCAATGCCCCCTAGACCAAGTACTTGCTACCTTCACTAGCCACACACACATAATCCATTCTTATTTCTCCACATGATTTCTCTTATAATATATAGAGTTAAGCCCTATGCTTTGGGGAAATTATACAAGAAGATATTATATTTCCATTTATATTATTATATGTCTCATTACAAAAAAATGGATATCACACGAAGAGGAAACATTCTTCTACACTCAAAACTATCTTATTCTTTAACTATCAAAATAGAGCCTGCGCTGTGGGTGCCTAAAGTGAGACAAAAACACTCAGGCAACAAGGGGCATTGTTGAGAAAGAGGTGACAAGCTTATTCAAACTCCTAAGGTGATAAGAAATGGGGAATCTACTAAATTCCAATTGGTTGGTGTATATAGAGAACTCTAAAAAGATTCCCTATAAAGTCGGATGCTCCATTCCTAGGAGATAAGATTCATCACACCAAAGTTTTCAAGGTGATTGATTTAGAGATATGTGGGGGATTCAAATTTAAATTGAATTCACTAATTTTTGTCCTTGGATCCTTGCTTCATGATGATCCAAGTGTCAATAGGGTAATTGTTTCATATGACTCTAAGGTTGGAGCTTCAATTTTAACACTCCCCCTAAAGCTTCAATCTTCAAGTGTTCATTCAAGTTGCATCATTCCAATGCATCTTTTGGGATAAAGTTTCTTGGTTGATTCCAATGCTTTGGTGAAGATCTTGGCACACTAATACTTGGTACTTATATGTCAAACTTGCATCTCCTTAGCTACCACCTTTTCCTTGATTTAATTTATATATTTCTACATGTTTTTCCTAGAATCGAAGATATGTACACACTACTTGTGTTATCATGTATGACTGGAAGTTGATATAGAATTTAACTAAGCATAAGCTTCTTAATCCAAAAAATCTCACAACTAGCTTGTGCTTATGCTCTACATACATCATCTATTAAGGATAAATCAATTTTTGCGTTCCTCTTTCCCATTCATGAGATGAATTTCCTGTCTAACATCAATTCATACCCACTTTTACTTAGTGTGAGCATGGAACATAGGGTTCTGATCAACTATAAATATGCTCGGGATATCAATTAAGATGATGGTGGCACAGGATTGATGAACACTCAAATCAGCCGAAATGTATTTGAGCTACACACACTAAATAGTGGCTCTCAATTCTACCCTATACTCAACCTCACAACAAGAAGTGGCTACACTAGGCTGCTTCTTGATCAACCAACATATGCATTGCAAGCATGAAGCAAAAGCCACTAGTGAACACGTGAGTGCCATAACAACTAACCTAGAAAACTTAGAAGAATCATGTAAATCTAGCACTAATAATTACCCTTTGGGACAAAACAACCAAGTAGTTGAGTACTACTCAAGTAGCAGAAGATATGCTTAACTGTCTACCACCGCTTGACACATACGGGCATAAACGTGTTGGTATGAGAGAAACAAAATTGAATATGAGGCCAAGTTATGCATAAGTAAATAGAGCATCCAATACCTTGCTAATGGAGAACAACACCCAATGCATCTCTTGTTGGGAGTGATGGTTGGATGCACTCAAGAAATGAGTTGAAGCTGCTAGACCTGCTTTGCTTCAGTGCCCTTTAGCTTCAGATATTCTTAGTACACTTGCTTAGCTTCCAAATGACACAAAGAAACCATATATGTACTTTGCAAATGATTTGTGTAGTGATCAATCCAAAACAGATAACTTGGTTCCTTCACAAATCCAAAAAACTTGCTATTTTTGTAATGATACCTGCTCAGTGTTATGCTCAGTGTGACCAGCACACTTGCAATTGAAACAATTCCTTTTGGGGAAATTAAATTACCTTAATAATCTACCATTTGCAAGTGGAATGAAAAGACATGATAAACCACATCCAGAGAAATTGATTTAGCAAAATAATATGTACCCCCGACTTTTTAGGAACTCTGCAGACACAGACCAGTGTGCACTTCGAGTGAGATTTCTCCGAGATGGCTGATCTTTTCGCCTTGAAATTTTGTAGGCAAGTAGTATGCTTAGAGATGGTTCCAATGTGATTTGAATCACTTGATTTGGTTCAGTAGATCCTGAGATATGCTCCTCTGAAGTTGACAGACTTGGAGATGATGACTCAGAGAAAATCAGAGATGATGAATGTAAGTATTTGTATTATATCATATGAATGTACATTCCCATTGGCATGATCAACATAGCACAATGGTACTCAGAGGTGTAGGCTATGGTGTAGACCTTACACACTCAATGGATAGTACAGAACAGCCTCGGGATTGATGATGGACACCCGCGACTTTTTCCTTGTAGTTTTTATAGAGATTTCACTAAGATTTGAATTTGAAATTCAAATGTAGGCTCCCTAGAATATCTCTACTAAAAGTAGGGAGATATTCTCTCCATTAAATCAACTAAGAATCCACGACTAATCAAGTTGGTATGATTACATGAGATGCCAAGTCATTCTAGACTTTTACAAAAGAGTAAAAAAGGTAAGAAACTTTAAGCATAAGTTCCTATGGGTCTTGCTTCTCATAGAGATATCATTGAAGAGTTCCAAGCCAAATCTTTCAAGGTTCCAAGCCAAGTGTGAAGGCTTGAAATGCACCAACAGCTCCCCCTCAAGCCAAACACTTTGGCTTAAGTCTTCATCTTCAATCTTCAATCACATCTTGCAATCCAATTATGGATTTAAATCTGCATAACTTGTTTCCATCCAATGCTTTAGTGAGTAAATCTACACATTGCATATTAGTAGACACATATGTCAACTGAATGTCTTTGCTAAGCAACTTTTCTCTCACATAGTGGTAATGAACCTCTATGTGTTTTGTCCTAGCATGATATATTGGATTAGCTGCAAGGTGAAGAGAGCTTGTGTTATCTCCAAAGATGATTGGTGGCCTTGTATGTAGGCCTAACTCTGTATATAGAAGCTTCAACCAGATAGCTTCTTGAGTGGCATTGGCAAGCCCTCTATACTCTGCTTCACTGGATGACAATGCCACTGTAGGTTGTTTCTTGGTTGACCAAGAAATAGGTTTATCTCCTGCAAAACAAATGTGGCCTGATGTGCTTCTCCTATCATCCTTGCATCCTACCCAATCTGCATCTGAATAAACTTTAATGTCAATATCTGATGTATAAGGAAAGTACAAACCATGATTCTGAGTTCCCTTCAAGTACTTCAAGATCTTCTTTGCTGCCTCTAAGTGAGGTACCCTTGGTTTGTGCATGAATTGACTAAGCACACTAACTCCATATGCTATGTCAATTCTTGTCAAGGTAGCATAGTTCAAACTACCTACCATGCTTTGATACCCTGTGATGTCTTGGACTTCTTCCCCTTCATGAGCACTTAGCTTTAGGTTGACCTCCATTGGAGTAGTAGATACTTTAGCATCCTGCAAAGCAAACTTCTTGACCATATCCTGTACATACTTCTTTTGGGTGATATATATACCTGAGTTGGTGTAGACTAACTCAAGACCTAAGAAATACTTCAATAATCCAAGATCATTGATCTTGAATTCCTTCATCATCTGTCCTTTGATGTGTCTAATCCCATTGACATCATTGCCTGTAATGATGATGTCATCAACATAAACACACAAGTAGATTACCTCTGTACTACTTCTCTTTATGAATCGAGAAGTGTCTGCTTTACTCATCACAAATCCTTGATCTAGAAGGTAGGTTGTCAACCTGAAATTCCATGCTTTAGGTGCCTGTTTCAATCCATACAGAGCCTTCTTCAATTTGCAAACATAGTTTACCTTCTTGGGATCTTCATAGCCAGGTGGTTGTGACATGTAGACTTCTTCAGATATCCATCCATTCAAGAAAGCATTCTTGACATCTAATTGGTACATGTTCCAATTCTTGGATGCAGCTACACTCACCAATATTCTGATAGTTGGCATCTTAGCCACAGGAGAAAATGTCTCCTCATAATCAATGCCTTGGGTTTGTGCAAAACCCTTGGCTACCAACCTAGCTTTGTACCTGTTTATTGTTCCATCTGAATTCTTCTTTAGCTTGTAGATCCATCTGGATCCTATCACCTTCATAGAGTCCTTCTTGGGTACCAAGTCCCAAGTATCACTCTCCTTGAGAGCTTCCATTTCTTCATCCATAGCTTCTTTCCACTCTGGTTTTGTGATTGCTTCTTCATAGGTACCTGGTTCTTCATTCAACAAATCCTTTGCAAGATATACAGAATGTTTAGTTACAAGTGATGTGTCATACCCAAATCTGATTGGTCTTTTGCTTTCTCTCTGAGATCTTCTAATTGCTTGAGTTGAGGATTCTGGTATATCCTCTAACTTCTTCATCTTCATCTTTCCTTTGGACTTCCATGCCTTGAATTCATCAAGATTTATTGTATCATCATCATCTGAGCTTGATTCATCTTTCTGGATTGGTTCCTCCTTGGTGAGCTTTGGGAAATCTTCTTCCATATCATAGGGTAGACTAAGCTTCCTGCATTCATTCTCATACCATGAGTCATTCTCATCAAAGATGACATCTCTGCTTACCTTGAAGCCTTTGTTTGTTGGGTTGTAGAATCTGTATCCCTTTTGGTTCAAATCATAACCAATGAAGATACACTTTTCAGCTTTAGGGTCTAGCTTTCCCCTTACCTGTGAGGGAATATGCACATATGCTACACAACCAAAGATTTTACAATGATCCAGAGATGGTCTCTTACCATGCCAAGCTTCATATGGTGTCATGCCATCAAGTGATTTGGATGATAGCCTGTTTATGAGATAGGTGGCAGTGGATACACCTTCTGCCCAAAGATAATTTGGCAACTTCTTTTCATTAAGCATAGACCTAGTTGTTTCTATAATGAGTCTATTCCTTCTTTCAGCTACCCCATTTTGTTCAGGTGAGTACCTTGTAGTAATCTCCCTTTTGATGCCTCTTTCCTGCAAGAAATCTTCAAACTCATTTGAGAAGTATTCTCCTCCACCATCTGACCTTAATCTCTTCAAGCTTCTTCCTGTTTGATTTTCAACAAGTGCAAGATACCTCTTGAAACAATTAAACACTTCATCTTTATGCTTCATAAAGTATAAAATGGTCCACCTGCTATAGTCATCAATAAAGGACACATAATACCTTGAACCTGAAATGGAAGGGTCCTTGCTAGGTCCCCAAACATCTGTGTGTATCTAGGTAGTCTTCATGCATGAAACCTTTCCTTGAATATGGCAACCTGTGAGACTTACCAAACTGACATGCTCCACACTTGTAAATCATGTGTTGCTTGGACAAATTAGGTATTCCAAGCACGCATTGATCCTTGCACATTTGCTTTAGGGTTCTTTCACCTATGTGCTCTAACCTTTTGTGCCATATTTCTAACTCTGAAAGTGTTTGATCTTTGTAATTATACAAAGCAATGTTCTTGGTGTCTTGTAGCTCAAAAGTAAACAATCTACCTGATTTTTCTCCCTTGGCTATCCTTCTTCGGAATCCATTTCTTGGGTCCTCCACATATGCTCCATGTTGTGTGAATCTAACCTGCAAACCTTTCTCCACAATCTGACCAACACTCATTAGATTCTTGGTGATGGTTGGTACATAGAGTACCCTGCTCAATAGGTTCTGGTTACCATCACATGTCTTCACATTTCCAATCTTTACAACAGAGTGTTTAGTATCATCACTTGTTTGTACCTGATGTTTGCCCTTTGGCTCTTCCAAATCAGAAAGTAATGCCACATTGCCAGCTACATGGTTAGAACATCCTGAGTCAATATAAAATAAATGATCATCATTTGTACCTACCTTGGAGGTCATATTCATGATCAATAAGGAGTCATCTTGCTCCTCTGTATAATTGTTGTAATCTCTTCTTTTTCTGAATCCACCTTGGTAGTTACCATTATGGTTGTTGTTGTAATTGTTGTTGTATTGATTGTTGTATCCATTGTAGCTTTGATGTTGGTTGAATCTGCCTCTCACTTGAGAGTATCCACCTCTTGAGTAGCCTCTTCCTCTCTGATTCTTGTAGTTCTTGTAGCATTCATCTGTGGTATGATTGGACAATCCACAAATGTTGCATGGTGATGAGTTGTAGGGTCTCCCCCTACCTGACTTACCTCCTCTGCCTCTTCCTCTAGATGATCTACCTCTCCCTGCATAATTAGCTTGAGAGGTAGAGCCTTCTTCATCTTGTTTCTTCCCTTTACCTTTATCTTTAACTTTCTTATCAGTATAGAGAGCAGAGGGGTTGTTACCTTTTGATTGATCTCCTGCCTTTGTAAACTTTGCTTCATGTGTGAATAGTTGGCCTATGAGTGTTGTGAGATCTGGGGTATGCATGTCCATATAGAGGTCCATTGCAGTGGTGAAACTTTCCTACTTATCATCTGCCTTGAGTCCATTGGTTACTTGCCTGACTATTTGCTCCTCTTCAATCTCCTCTCCAATGCTTGCTAATTGGTCTACCACATCTTTAATCTTTGTCACATACTCTGAGACTGATTGCTTGGGCTGCTTCCTGAGGGTTGTGAATTTAATCCACAGTTGATTCTTCTTGGCCCTTGTGTTGGAAGAAAAGTAGTTTGACAAGGTTTCCCAAGTCTCTTGGGAAGTCTTACAATTCCTTACATGAGGTAAAAGAAAATCAGATATAGAGTTAAGAAGGTAAGACCTTGCCAAAGCATCTTTTGCACACCATTGGTTGAGCTTCTCATGTTCATCCTTGGTGGGTAGTCCTCTAGTTTTGAATGAGGGCAATTCCTCATCCCCTAATATGTATCCAAATAAGCTCCTTCCTTGTAGATAGGTCTTCATTCTCAATGACCAAGCTTGGTAGTTGTTCCTGTCCAAATTGTCAATGAATGAAGGAAATCCATCTCCCATGTTTACCTTATTTGCTCTGATACCACTCTTGGGAGTGATGGTTGGATGCACTCAAGAAATGAGTTGAAGCTGCTAGACCTGCTTTGCTTTAGTGCCCTTTAGCTTCAGATATGCTTAGTTCACTTGCTTAGCTTCCAAATGACACAAAGAAACCATATATGTACTTTGCAAATGATTTGTGTAGTGATCAATCCAAAACAGATAACTTGGTTCCTTCACAAATCCAAAAAACTTGCTATTTTTGTAATGATACCTGCTCAGTGTTATGCTCAGTGTGACCAGCACACTTGCAATTGAAACAATTCCTTTTGGGGAAATTAAATTACCTTAATAAGCTACCATTTGCAAGTGGAATGAAAAGACATGATAAACCACATCCAGAGAAATTGACTTAGCAAAATAATATGTACCCCCGACTTTTTAGGAACTCTGCAGACATAGACCAGTGTGCACTTCGAGTGAGATTTCTCCGAGATGGCTGATCTTTTGGCCTTGAAATTTTGTAGGCAAGTAGTATGCTTAGAGCTGGTTCCAATCTGCTTTGAATCACTTGATTTGGTTCAGTAGATCCTGAGATATGCTCCTCTGAAGTTGACAGACTTGGAGATGATGACTCAGAGAAAATCAGAGATGATGAATGTAAGTATTTGTATTATATCATATGAATGTACATTCCCATTGGCATGATCAACATAGCACAATGGTACTCAGAGGTGTAGGCTATGGTGTAGACCTTACACACTCAATGGATAGTACAGAACAGCCTCGGGATTGATGATGGACACCCGCGACTTTTTCCTTGTAGTTTTTATAGAGATTTCACTAAGATTTGAATTTGAAATTCAAATGTAGGCTCCCTAGAATATCTCTACTAAAAGTAGGGAGATATTCTCTCCATTAAATCAACTAAGAATCCACGACTAATCAAGTTGGTATGATTACATGAGATGCCAAGTCATTCTAGACTTTTACAAAAGAGTAAAAAAGGTAAGAAACTTTAAGCGTAAGTTCCTATGGGTCTTGCTTCTCATAGAGATATCATTCAAGAGTTCCAAGCCAAATCTTTCAAGGTTCCAAGCCAAGTGTGAAGGCTTGAAATGCACCAACATCTCTTGCATGATGAAAAGTAAATCTTGCTCTCTCCCCCATCATTGCTTCAATTTCTTTGCACCATCAACTTGTACACCTCTCTCTCTCTCACTCTCTCTCCATAAATAATAGCTCACAATGAAATGATAGTCCACTAAAGTAGCTACTCATGATGACCCCATAGCTCATGAGAAGAGAAACTTTTAGAAAAAGAATACCCTAAAAGCAGTGGTTTAGCTCATCTAACT
>CM035414.1:194828364-194950864 GCA_020310875.1 Ceratopteris richardii | reverse complement strand
AATTTTTATCATATGTTATGACCTATCCATAAGATTTCATGCTTATCTCCCATAACTTGCACTTGTGGACTTCTTAATCCTAATACTCTTTGTGGGTTTTTCACCTTCCCTCTATTATGTCGCCACAGATATCCATCTTTCAAAAAGAAGTTACCAAGTTCATAGCATTAATCATGTGCACCATGGAATTCATTGCTCCTTGTGGTGGAGGACACAAACACACTAGACCCAAAGGATTTTTCATCATCATTATATCTCTACTTTCAATGTCTATATCCTGAGTATAGATCTCCCATTGAATAGATAGAGTGGCTGAAAAATATCAATGCAAACTCATCTACAATTGGTCTTGTTCTTAGATTTTTTATAGTGCCTTTGTTAATAGGTTGAAGATCCTCTATGAAGCATAACTTCTTGTTCTTTTTAGGTACCATGAACCATCAGTTTGAATATGGTTCTGACGATGGTTCTAGGATTTTCGTGGAAATATTCTCCTTTGAAAATCTCATTGGCTCAAAATAATGAGCTTTTGGGACCCGTATCAGCCAAAGATTCCATGCGGTGTGGTGAATATAATCATAGGAGCTAAAAGCTTTGGATCAATGCATCCTATTTTATGTGCGAATGAGGAAATTATTTTCCATGATGCACGACTATCTTTCTAAATTGATGTTTTCGCCTTTTGGATGAAATTCTTCTCTAAACAATATATATTTCATAGTTTCCTCATTAAGTGTATGTCCTATTGTAGATCAATCTCTAAGAGTAAGATCCTCAAAAACTCATCTAATTATGTCATAACTCTCTTTGGGCAATGGGTGAGCTATGGGTTTTGTTTTCTACTATTTTATATTTAGTATCAATCTTGACATCATGTTCTGCTAAGAAATTAGCAATCAATTGATATTCCTTAATAGATTCAAGAATGATAAGTTTTGAATCAATTTTTTCTTGAAGCGCATTCTCAAGCTCTTATATCAAGGTAGAAATTTTTGAAAGCTCAGTAAACTAGTTGTAGGGGTGCAAACTAAAATGTTCTCAAAGTTATATACATCATGAGGCAAGACATGGCGAATTCACTATTGCTGCAAACGGAATCTAATAGAAATATTTGTCACAGTAGGCCCCAAATTCTCTTACACATGGCGAATTTTCACACACATGATTGCAAGAGTCAATGGGATTTTGTCGTAGGTTTTTCCTATTTCTTGAATGATTGGGATAGATTGTCATTACTTGCAAGGAATCCATTCTAGAATTAGAAGGAATTCTCACATATGCAGACCCATAATTCATAGCTTTCATTTCCATCCTCATTTCTCTTATAAATGGTTGTTTGAGAATCACTTCATATGAGCAGTTATCGTGCACAAAGAAAAGAAATTCCTCTTGAACACCTCCTATCATAATAGGTACATGTGCACATGCACCTAGCGAAATTCTTGACCCATTGTTGGCTATGCTCATTCTCTAGCATGGTCTTTGTCAATGGGCCATATAAATTTATTGAATAATTTCTTTGAGATTACATTTATCTCTCAGCCTGAATAATTTAGGACTAGGGCTAAACATGAATATTTTTCATCACCAATCCAAATTTTGACTTTTGGAGTTCCTCATGCCTAGAAAGTTGCATCAAATTGGCTTTCACCTTTAGTCATTTCACCATTAGGAAGAATTGAACCAAGAAAATTTCTTTGTAAACCTCATGTCATAATATCCTCCTCCTCATCATTATCGTTATCACTTAACGCCAGACACTCGCTGATAAACTTGATGAGGAGGAGAGAATTGTGACATAACAAGCTGCATTGGCTGAGCCATATTTGCTTGCCCCAATCCACTACTACTAGCCCCAAGCTCATGCAAGCTTATGGAAAAGGCCTTGTTAGCTACATTGCGACCTCTTTAAGAAGATATGCTTGCATATTCATTACATTCTCCAATTGCTTACATTCTCCAATTGGTTGTAGTCACAGTTGCTAGTGTTAGCATGTTAGAATGCCCTTCTGTAGGTAGGTTTCTAAGATGAGTAGAAATTTGTTTTTCATATTGTAAGGATTGATGTTGTCTCATCTCAGCAACGAACTCTATTTCACATTTAATGTTTTGCCAAACATCTCTCAATCGGTATCTTTACCCAGGCTTCTCTATTCTACATTCTACCTAAGCTCTATCCTCTAGGCTTAAGACTTTGGGAAGCGGATGATAAGATCAAGGTTTAATGCATTCCTATCTTCTTCAAGAAGCTAAGCAAACCATCTCATAAATGCACCATGGAGGTGAGCTATAGACTCACTTATTTTAAGGGAATGAACCCATGTCATGAACCTTTCTCGACTATGGTGATTAAAATCTTCAAGAAAGAACATCTTGTGGAGTTCTTTCCAAAAGTTAGCCCAAGGTGTAGTAGCATGCTCATGGATACTTTCAAGAATAGATCCAGAGACAACGTATTTGAAGTACTCTACTAGTACATTGTTAGGCAATGCTTGGATCTGTGCTTGCTCTTCAAACACATCCACATAATCAGTAAAATTAAGTCCAATGAATTTACCTTTCTCATGCAAGTTTGCTTGCATTGTTCATGCACCTTACTTTTTAATTATCATATTTTTATATACTTCTTCCATTTTATGCTCTTGATGTTGCCTAGAGTGAACTATCAAATCTATAATGACATTTCCTAAAAGCTTTGTGAATTGCCTAAAACTATTGTTATATAGGATAGCTAGGAAATTAGACTTTACTAAAACCTAGACCTTTTTAACCTATCTTCTTTCTTTCTTTTCTTTGATTTTTCTTTATTCTAATTGATTAATTTTCTTATAAGGAAAATAGTCTTAATCTTCTTGTTTTTAAAGTTTATAAATCTTTTACTTTCTAGATTTTTTTTTATTCAAACGGAAATCATGTCTTTCTATTCTTTTTGAAGGTTTTCAAATTTGTTGTTTGGAGGGTTTGGATAGCAATGATAAAAAGAAAAAGTAGTATGAAATAACTAGTAGAGACACTACGAATATTTTTTCTTAAGTGTAACAATAACAACAAGAAACCTTTCTTTATGCTCTAAAGTATTTATAATGAATGAATTTTTCTAGTGCAAATGAAGTGATTTCTCATGCAAAATGTAAAGCATTCTTTTTATGTTTTTAGATAAATGAGACTTGCATACAATCATTATCTTTCCTAATGCAATTAAAATGAAAATAGTTAATTTTATGTATGTTATGCAAAACAATGCAAATGCAAGTGATATATCTTTTTGTGTTTTTGCCAAATTGAAAGAACTTGAAAAATTGTTACCATAAGTTTACTATAGCAGAAGTTTTAAGTGCCCACTGTGATATGTTACTTATAGATTTTTCATAAATAAATGCTAAGTACAAAAACCTAGAAGTGAATTATGCAACAAAGATCTTCTTGTTTGTCCATTGGGGCCGGGGGGGGGGGGGATGTCGAGACTCCTTCTTCTTGAATGTTCCTCTTCCCGTGGAGGTGCTTAGCTCCCTAGGGAAAAAGCCTAAGCAACTAGGAAAAAGGACCTGGAACAACAAGAGCTCAACTCATTGAACTTTCTCCATGTATCTAAAGGCAAGAAGAATTAAGGATTTAATTTTTAGTCAACACTGAATCACATCACACAAGCCTAAGCACAAAATTGCCATACTTCACGTTAGGTTCACCAAGGATGTAAGGGAATGCACAAAGACCACGGGGTAGATCAATTCCAATTTTTCAATGGGTCCTATTGGTGACTTCATGCATGTTGTTATTTCGTGTGCTTTGGGACTTATGACATGAAAACAGTGCTGTGAAAATTTTTTTGACTTTATTCTAGTGGTTAACATAGATGTCAAACATCATTTGACTAGATGCAAAAAAATTTTGATTTTTAAATGAGATGAAAACATTCATGTTTGCAAGATGAACAAAATAACTCTATATAATTTAGGCAAATATAAGTAAACTTTCTAAGATAATTTTCAAGTTTATCTAAATGAGATGGTAACATTCATATTTGTAAGGAGGAAATGATAACTAACATAACAAACAACCCTATAGAGATTATGAAAATATAAGAGTTTTAAGTTCTAAGAAAATTGGATTTAAATCCCATTTGCTAGAAAAGTCTAAATAGAAGGATTCGAGGGACTATAGCTTCGATCTTCTGCATAGATCTTCACCTTCTCGTTTGTAATACTTGTCAATATCAGGTGCTCTTTAGTGCTTTGAAAAGGAACATCCAAAAAAAAAACATAAGTATATTCATAAGAAACAAAATACACTCTTATTTATTGTTTTTCAATATTTCTTTCATACATAAAATATTTCATTTGCATACACACATTTGTATCTTTAACACGTATTCACACACCTCATAAACATGCATGAAATCATTTGCCTATGCATCTCACTTACATGCACACATTATTCACATGCATTCATTCATGCACATATGCACTTTTAGTTATGCACATGCATTCTTGCATACTTCACTCATGATTATGCATTCTTACATTACTCATAAACATGCATCAACATGCATATAATTATATGTATATGCTTCTCACTTATACATTCTCATACACTATCACATACATTCTCTCCCATTCAAATACATACACTCATGCATATGCATTCATTCTCATGCACATGCATTCACACACTTTCATGCATGTTTTCATGCACTCATACTCATGCATGTTTTCATGCACATGTATGCTCACATACATGCATCTCTTTCTCGCACATGCATGCACACATACTCTCATATACTATCACTTACACTCATGCATGCATTCTATGCATAGGCATGCACTTATTTCATACATGCATGCTCACACTTAAACACACATGCATTCACACATCTCATACATGTAGATATGCAACATTATATGTACTCTCTCATACAAATATGCATATATGCATTCATGCACAAGGGCTAACTCTCCCTCTATCTCTCTATCTCTATATCTTTCTGATAGAATGCAAACCATGCTTCACAAGTTAGATCTAGTCCTTATTCAAAATCAGCAATATCGAAAGCCACTTTGAAGGTAAAATTCTCTCAAAAATTTCCCTCATTTGGAGGGAGTTGACTAGATCTACGTGAATGTTTTACAGTAAATGAGAATCCTTAAGAAAAAGATCTAATTCCGATATGACGAAGAGGCGAGTTAGAATGTAATAGTGAGGATAATGTGTGAATGCGAAGGATATGCACAAAGTATATGGTATGATGAGGTCGAACACAAGAGAAGGAATAGAAAACTGGTCAGAATGTGGGATTCCTTGAGCACAAGAAAATCAAGATATGGTAGATGATAGAGAAAGTGAACGAAACCACTTTTGAAACACTTCTTCAAAATTTCATGATACACCAAAATCCTCATGAGGCAAAACAGCATACTTGTTCACAAAGTTCTTCCTATACTACTTTGTCTATTAGACTCAACTTACTGTCCAACGGCAATTTCTTTCGGAATGGCAAAATGGTGTGTCTATTCCAAACATGCGAAGAGTGATTGGACATAATCTACAAAGTGCAACATTGCAATCGCAACTATTTTGAGGAGGGAAGGATGGACAAACAGAGGCTGCAGTGGCAATCATAGACAAAAACGAGAGTATTCTAAACAGTACTTCTCTTCTAATTTTCTTTTTTTTTGAGTGATCCTTTATGTACAATTAATTTCTTTTTAGATTGTGAAATATGAACCTAGAACGGTTTCTATATCCTACATCTTTATATCCACCGAGCTAATAGTACAAAAGAAATGCTAAGCACATTACCTATCCATAAATGCTAAAATGCTTTAAAGTGTTTTGTTTTTTAGTATGCGAGAGGTTTATAGTGGCATTCGAAGCATCCCTTTTTTATGAGAGCAATGAGAGTATAATCTTCGAATAAGATATTGTGCATGAGCTTCAATGGGTTTATTACATGGGTCCAAATTATCTCTACCCATTTTCCTTTACCCCCTTTTCTTTTCCAGTGTTCTTTCTACTCAAAACACACAACATTTTGAACGTTCAACAATTAAATAGTCAGCAAACATCTACATGATAGTAGATTTAGAGTTGAGATCCATCAAGAAGTGCAACAAGTGTAGCTATGAAATTACCATACTAACTGTAAGGTCTATACTAAATAAACTTTTGCAAATTTTCCAAGGCTTGGCTAACAAAAAAGTGTTAAAGAAATCGAACTCTCCTATCCTTAAGAAATGTACATTTCATAGAGAATGAGTCTCTATCAAAGTTAGTAGGTGATTGTTGTTTTCATATAGGGACAATATCAAAAAGTGAGCTTTTTCAACCACTTTACGTGCAGGGATCAAAGCCTCGAATGCTTAACTATCACGCATATTTCAGAACTTTTTTCATAATGAGTAAAACTTCAGATTATAGGACAATTATAAGGTGTCGTCATGAAACAAGGAGAATGCTGAAGAGAAAAAAAGTCCATGGAAGGTGACACAAAGATTCCTAATACAGTCACGGATTAGCACAAAATCTGCTCATTAAATAATTCATTTGTTTTGAAAATCATGAAGAATCTAATCTTTAATCACGAAAGCAACATGAAGGAGCTACTTCATCATCATCAATCAGTAAAAACTTCTGAGGATTTAGCATTCAGTTATACAACAATAGTCAGGTCAAAAATTTAGCAAAAGACATTTATATCCAAGATATAAATTTAAGTGATAATATCTCTCTCTCTCTCATGTGTGCGCACGAGGGTTGCCCTACAAGTTCCTTTAGCCTTTTCCATTACCATGGCATGTTCTGGCATCATACCCAATGATTTTCACAGAGCCGATGGGGATTGACTTTCGTCACGCATGTCCTTGTCCTCACGAGTCACTCAAGTATAGATTACCCAAATTGAAAAATCATCTTTGGTGTCTGCTTTGCGTATGGTCTGTGAAGCATTCACACTCTACTCTAGGGAGTCCTTGTTGGTCTGTATAAAGCTAATCAGATTATCTAGTCTAGTCTCCATCACAGGGAACCATCCTCTCTCTCCCAGTGTACAAGTAAAGAGCGAGATAACACAAGACATCAACAATGCGTTTCTGATACCATTTTGCAGTGGCATCTTATTTAGTGATTGTAACACTAGTATCATACTGTAACTCAATTGCAAACTCCTCTAAGACAGGAAAGCCCAGGATCCAAGTACTTCAACAACGTCATGACAACCGTGTAGCAGGACATTTTGGAGTAAATGAAACAATAGAACTCATATCTAGGGATTTTTGGTGGCCTCAAATGTGGAAGGAAGTCAAAGAATATATCGGAACATGTGACACTTGCAATAGATCTAAGGTACCACGACATAAGCCTCATGGCCTCTTGCAACCTTTACCTATTCCAGAAAGGCCATCGGCTTCATTATCTATGGATTTCATCACAGATCTACCAAAGTCAAATAAGTATGATGCCATTCTTGTTATTGTGGATCGATTCACAAAGATGACACACTTCATTCCAACTACAAAGGAAATCACAGGTGCGGCCACTGCTAGACTCTTTCTTAGATACATCTTTAGGCTTCATGGATTGCCTCATGATATTGTCAATGATCGAGGTCCATAGTTCATATCCAGCTTTTGGAACAGTCTTTGCAAGCTCCTTGGTGTTCAAGTTAAACTATCTACAACAAATCATCCACAGACTGATGGACAAACAAAACAGGTGAATCAAGTCCTAGAGCAATATCTCCGTTGCACTAGCAACTATCACCAAAATGATTGGTTTGAGTTGTTACCCTTTGCAGAGTTTGCCTATAACAATATTGTTCATGCATCTACTAAGCAAACTCCCTTCTTTGCAAACTATGGACAACATCCAAGGATGGATATACAACTCTCAAATCATGTCAAGAACCCAGCTACCAAATGGACATTCACAAAGAACTTAAGGAAGAGATCCATAAAGCTCAACAACAATATAAGTACTATGCAGATCAACATCGTGTCCAGAATCCATCGTATCAAATTGGGGATAAAGTATGGTTACTCAGAAACAATTTGCAAACTTCAAGGCCTTGTGCAAAGTTAGATCATCAAAGATTTGGTCCATTTACCATCTTGGCCAAGATTAATCTAGTCACCTTCAAGCTTCAGCTACCAAGTACCATAAGAATACATCCAGTTTTCCATGTATCCATGTTGGAACCATATCAGTTTTCACCATTGAGGGCGGAGAGACCTAGTCCACCACCTATCAAGACTGATGATCATGAAGGATTTGAAGTCGAGCATGTCCTAGATTAGAGAATATCCCGAGGAAGATTAGAGTACCTTACTCATTGGAAAGGGTATGAAATCAGTGATTGTACTTGGGAACCTGTAGAAAACCTTTAAAGAGCACCAATCAAGGTTCGAGAATTCCATAACAAAAATCCAATGAAGCCGAGACCAGAGAATGTGACCGCTCCTCCTGGAACTCATCGCTTGAGGGGGAGGTAATGTCATGGACAAACGAAACTCTCAGATTCCATGTGATTCCTATATCTCATGATTGGTTCAGAATTTGGGGAAACTAATGCTTCCAGTGCATCCGGAACATGCCAAAACCCCAAAGAGCGACTCTCTTCTTGCTTGATTCTGACATCCAGAGACCATGCTACGAATCGATGATATCAGTGATGACATCATCAATTCGTAACCGCCCTAGAACCGCCCTTGAAAAACCTATATAAGGAGGGGTTGGCCACATTCATAATCAGTCTTGCCAATACTAGTCTTGGGAGCTGAAGGAGTCGTGGCCGCCAAGTAAGTACTCTTCAAGTTCCAATTCTAGTTCTTGTCTTGTTCCTTGTTCTAGTCTAGTTCTTGGACATCCTATCTTGTCCCCTTGTAATCTTGTAGTACGAGATCCTGTCAAGTTCTTTCGTGTATCCAGTTCATCTCCCAGAAGGGAGTTCTTGTAATCTAGATATATTGTCTCATACTTCCGATCCTGGGTTGTGGGATCTCGTGTATCATCCCTAGTCCAGTTTTCCATACTTATTGGTCCTGGGTTGTGGGAAATCTTGTATCAGTCACATATTCTTGTATCATTTTCCCTACGTGGGTGTTCTTGTCTACTGAAGTCAGAGAGCACAATCTAGTGCTCCCCTGACAACAACTGCTAGTGTTAGCACGTTAGAATTCTCTGCTGTAGGTAGGTTTCTAAGATGAGTAGAAATTGGATTTTCATATAGTAAGGATTGATGTTGTCTCATCTAAGCAACGAACTCTATTTCACGTTTAATGGTTTGCCAATCATCTCTCAATCAATATCTTTTCCTAGGCTTCTCTATTCTACATTCTACCTAAGCTCTATCCTCTAGGCTTAAGACTTCAGGAAGCGGATGATAAGATCAAGGTTTAATGCATTCCTATCTTCTTCAAGAAGCTAGGCGAACCATCTCATAAATGCACCATGTAGGTGAGCTAGAGACTCACTTATTTTAAGGGAATTAACCCATCTCATGAACCCTTCTCGACTATGGTGATTAAAATCTTCAAGAAAGAACGTCTTGTGGAGTCCTTTTAGTCAGCCTATTTATTTGAGGTACTATACTAGTACATTGTTAGGCAATCCTTAGGTCTGCGCTTGCTCTTCAAACACATCCACGTAATCAGTAAAATTAAGTCCAATGAATTTACTTTTATCATGCAAGATTGATTGCATTGTTCGTGCACCTTGCTTTTTAATTATCATATTTTTATATACTTCTTCCATTTTATGCTCTTGATGTTTCCTAGAGTAAACTATCAAATCTATAATGACATTTTCTAAAAGCTTTATGAATTGCCTAAAACTTTTGTTATATAGGATAGCTAGGAAATTAGACTTTGCTAAAACCTAGATCTTTTTAACCTATCTTCTTTCTTTCGTTTCTTTGCTTTTTCTTTATTCTACTTGATTAATTTTCTTATAGGAAAATAGTCTTAACCTTCTTGTTTTTAAAGTTCACAACTCTTTTACTTTCTAGATTTGTTTTAATTCAAACGAAAATCATGTCTTTCTATTCTTTTCGAAGGTTTTCTAATTTGTTTTTTAGAGGGTTTGAATGGCAATGATAAAAACAAAAAAGTAGTATCAAATAACTAGTAGAGAAATGAAGAATATTTTTTCTTAAGTGTAACAATAACAACAAGAAACCTTTCTTTATGCTCTAAAGTATTTATAATGAATGAATATATCTAGTGCAAATGAAGTGATTTCTCATGCAAAATGCAAAGCATTCTTTTTATGTTTTTAGATAAATGAGACTTGCATACAATCATTATCTTTCCTAATGCAATTAAAATGAAAATAGTACTTTTGATGTATGTTATGCAAAACAATGCAAATGCAAGTGATATATCTTTTTGTGTTTTTGCCAAATTGGAAGAACTTGAAAAACTGTTACCATAAGTTTACTATAGCAGAAGTTTAAGTGCCCACTGTGTAATGTTATTTATAGATTTTTCATAAATAAATCCTAAGTACAAAAACCTAGAAGTGATATGTTGAGGCTTCTTCTCCTTGAATGTTCCTCTTCCCGTGGAGGTGCTTAACTCCCTAGGGAACAAGCCCAAGCAACTAGGGAAAAGGACCTGGAACAACAAGAGCTCAACTCATTGAATTTTCTCCATGTATCTACAAGCAAGAAGAATTCAAGGATTTAATTTTTAGTCAACACTGAATCACACCTTACAAGCCTAAGCACAAAATTGCCATACTTCACGTGAGGTTCAGCAAGGATGTAAGGGCATGCATAAAGACCACGGGGTCGATCAATTCCAATTTTTCAATGGGTCCTATGGGTGACTTCATGCGAGTTGTTATTTAGTCTGCTTTGGGACTTATGACATGAAAACAGTGATGTGAAATTTTTTTTGACTTTATTCTAGTGGTTAATATAGATGGCAAACATCATTTGACTACATGCAAAAGAATTCTGATTTTTAGAGGAGATGAAAACATTCATGTTTGTAAGATGAACAAAATAACTCTATACAATTTAGCAAATATAAGTAATCTTTCTAAAATAATTTTCAAGTTTATCTAAATGAGATGGTAACATTCATATTTTTAAGGAGGAATGAAAACTAACATAACAAAGAATCCTATAGATATTATGAAAATATAATTTTAAGTTCTAATACAATTGGATTTAAATCCCATTTGCTAGAAAAGTCTAAATAGAAGGATTCGAGGGACTATAGCTTCGATCTTCTAGATAGATCTTCACCTTCTCATTTGTAATACTGGTCAATATCAGGTACTCTTTAGTGCTCTGAAAAGGAACATAAAAAAAAAACATAAGTATATTCATAAGAAGCAAAATACACTCTTGTTTATTGTTTTTCAATATTTCTTTCATACATAAAGTATTTCATTTGCATACATATATTTGTATCTTTCATAGGTATTCATACATATATTGTTTTTCAATATTTCTTTCATACATAAAGTATTTCATTTGCATACATATATTTGTATCTTTCACAGGTATTCACAGACCTCATAAATTGCATGAAATCATTTGCCTATGCATCTCACTTAGATGCACACAGTATTCACGTGCATTCATTCATGCACATATGCACTTTTAATTATGCACATGTATTCTTGCATACTTCACTCATAATTATGCATTCTTACATTACTCATAAACATACATCAACATGCATATAATTATATGTATATGCTTCTCACTTATACATTCTCATACACTATCACATGCATTCTCTCCCATTCAACTACATACACTCATGCATATGCATTCATTCTCATGCACATGCATTCACACACTTTCATGCATGTTTTCATGCACTCATACTCATGCATGTTTTCATGCACATGTATGCTCACATTCATGCATCTCTTCCTCTCACATGCATGCACACATACTCTCATATACTATCACTTACACTCATGCATGCATTCTATGCATAGGCATGCACTTATTTAATACATCTATGCTGAGACTTAAACACACATGCATTCACACATCTCATGCATGTAGATATGCACAATTATATGTACTCTCTCATACAAATATGCATATATGCATTCATGCACAAGGGCTAACTCTCCCTCTATCTCTCTATCTCTCTATCTTTCTTACAGAATGCAAACCATGCTTCACAAGTTAGATTTAGTCATTATTCAAAATCAACAATATTGAAAGCCACTTTGAAGGTAAAATTCTCTCAAAAATTTCCCTCATTTGGAGGGAATTGACTAGATATATGTGAATGTTCATTTACAGTAAATGAGAATCCTTAACAAAAAAGTCTAATTCCCGTATGACGGAGAGGTGAGTGAGAATGTAATAGTGATGATAATGTGTTAATGCGAAGGGTATGCACAAAGTATATGGTATGATGAGGTCGAACACAAGAGAAGGAATAGAAAATTGGTTAGAATGTGGGATTCCTTGAGCACAAGAAAATCAAGATATGGTAGATGATAGAGAAAGGGAACGAAACCACTTTTGAAACATTTCTTCAAAATTTCATGATACACCAAAATGCTCATGAGGCGAAATAGCATATGTGCTCACAAAGTTCTTCCTATACTACTTTGCCTATTAGACTCAACTTATTGTCCAACGGCAATTTCTTTCCCAATGGAAAAATGGTGTGTCTATTCCAAACATGCGAAGAGTGTTTGGACATAATCTGCAAAGTGCAACATTGCAATCGCAACTATTTTGAAGAGGGAAGGATGGACAAACAGAGGATGTAGTGGCAATAATACACAAAAAAGAGAGTATTCGAAACAGTATATCTCTCCTAAATTTCTTTTCTTTTGAGTGCTCCTTTATGTACAATTAATTAATTTTTGCATTGTGAAATATGAACCTAGAACGGATTCTATATTCTACATCTTTATATCCACCGACCTAATGGTGCAAAAGAAATGCTAAGCATATTACCTATCCATAAATGCTAAAATGCTTTAAAGTGTTTTGTTTTTTAGTATGCGAGAGGTTTATAATGACATTCCAAGCATCCATTTCTTATGCGAGCAATGAGAGTATAATCTTCGAATAAGATATTATGCATGAGCTTCAATGGGTTTGTTATATGGGTCCAAATTGTCTCTACCCATTTTCCTTTACCCCCTTTTCTTTTCCAGTGTTCTTTCTACTCAAAACACACAACATTTTGAATGTTCAACAATTAAATAGTCAGTAAACATCTACATGATAGTAGATTTAGAGTTGAGGTCCATCAAGAAGTGCAACAAGTGTAGCTATGAAATTACCATACTAACTGTAAGGTCTATACTGAATAAACTTTTGCAAATTTTCCAAGGCTTGACTAACAAAATGGTGTTAAAGAAAACGAACTCTCCTATCCTTAAGAAATTTGCATTTCATAGAGAATGAGGCTCTGTCAAAGCTAGTAGGTGATTGTTGTTTTCATATCGGGACAATATCAAAAAGTGAGATTTTTCAACCACTTTACGTGCAGGGATCAAAGCCTCGAATGCTTAACTATCACGCATATTTCAGAACTTTTTTCAGAATGAGTAAAACTTCAGATTATAGGACAATTATAAGGTGTCATCATGAAACAAGGAGAATGCTGAAAGAGAAAAAAATCCATGGAAGGTGACATAAAGATTCCTAATACAGTCACGGATTAGCACAAAATCTGCTCATTAAATAATTCATTTGTTTTGAAAATCATGAAGAATCTAATCTTTAATCACGAAAGCAACATGAAGGAGCTACATCATCATCATCAATCAGTAAAAACTTCTGAGGATTTAGCATTCAGTTATACAACAATACTCAGATCAAAATTTTAGCAAAAGACATTTATATCCAAGATATAAATTTAAGAGATAATATCTCTCTCTCTCATGTGTGCGCACGAGGGTTGCCCTACAAGTTCCATTAGCCTTTTCCACTACCATGGCATGTTCTGGCATCATATCCAATGATTTTTACAGAGCCGATGCGGATTGACTCTCTTCACACATGTCCTTGTCCTCGCGAGTCACTCAAGTATAGTATGTCTTTGGTGTCTGCTTCGCGTATGGTCTGTGAAGCATTCACACTCTACTCTAGGGGTAAAGAGCGGGATAACACAGGACATCAAAACAATGCGTTTCCGATACCATTTTGCAGTGGCATCTTATTTAGTGAATGTAACACTAGTATCATACTGTAACTCAATCGCAAACTCCTCTAAGATAGGAGCTAGATTTTTGCAATGCTCGCACCATGGCGCATAGAACTTCGTCATTACGTCAGTAAAAACTTTTCACAAGCTATTCTCTCTGCATAAAATCTTTGTTTGAACAAGACAATATATAGAATTCTCACTACTATAAAAAACTCCTTGTGTACCTCACACATAAATTCCTTGCGATGATTGTAACCTTCATCAACCTTTTTACATACATGAATAGAAGGTACAGTAATATCTGAGTCTATGGTAGAGCTCTTAGCACGAAGAACACTATCAAAGTGTAGTTTGAGTTTCTTCCTCATGACAAAACTTTATGAGCATTTAGAGGTGTTAACGGAGATGAAAAAAAAAAACTTAGATTACAACACTCCTCTCTGTGCAGCAGTGCTCATTGATCAGATCATTGCATAGAATCAGCACAACACTAAGCCTATTTTCTGTCTTTCCATGACATATTAGCGGACGAAATCAATGGAAGAAAAAGAAACACACAACTCAACATTACTCTCTTCCTCTATAACACTCAACATCTCCTCTCTCTCTCTCTCTCTCTATCTCCACATCTATGGCTTCAATTTCTCTGCGCCATCGACCTCTACACCTCTCTCTCTCACTCTCTCTCCATAAATAGTAGCTCGCAATCAAATGTTGGTCCACCAAAGCAGCAGCTCACGATGAAACCCTACTTCATGAGAAGAGGAACTCGCGGAAAAAAAACCCTAAAAGTCTTAGCTTAGTTCATCTAACTGCACAAGCCTACTCCTCTAGTGAATACCATGTACGTCATACTCAATCTTCTCTCTCTCTCTCTCTCTCGTGGGCACGGTCATCTGGTTGCATATCTATAGTAGAGGATAAGGGGAAGAAGGAGAATATCTCTCCTCTCTCTCTCTCATAGACACACACACAATCATAGGTGCGTGCTTGAACGTGGTCTTATTTACCCTGCGGATATCAACCTTATGCTAGTGAGTCGCTCCAACTTGCAACTACCCTCATTGCGAACTCACTGAAACAGAAGTTATTGTAGCCAAAGAGCTTGGACAAAAGAGGTAGCAAGCAGCCATTGAGGCTTGGTAGCTCCTTGCTGCCCTAGGATTCCAAGATGCAAGAAAGATCCACCTCTCTCTCTCTCTTATGCTCTGTGCACTTCCATCCGTGTAGAAAACTTGAATAGGCTTCCCTCTCTGTCTCACTCTTCACAACAATCTATCACATGACTTTCAAACGGTCAATTATACAAGATACACACGTACATAAGCACATATCAACAAGGTTAAATGCTCTTTCTCATATGGTAATCTTACCAAAATCATGAGGTACCGTACACAAAATACTTAGGTACCTAGGGTACGTTCACGTGCTCTTAGGTTCATGTCCATAGTTGCACATGTACCCATAAAACACCTAGGTTTGTGGGAACATAGAAACTCCCATAGGCATATATAGACGTGTACAACTTTTGGAGCATATACAAAGATCAATGATTATCCATACATAGATGAATTGATAGGAATTCATTCACATTAACATAATTGCTCACATACACACAAGGTGATTCATACATAGGGTTGCCCATCTTTGGGACATAAAAACAAATAGAAAGAAACACATGTACCTAAATCCACAGTACACACTTGGGGTTTTTTTCACTTGAATTTCACATCCATCTTTATTAAATAAAAAATTTTGACCTCCTTTTTCATGGATTTGATTATTCTTGAAGCTTTCAGCTCCTTAAGAGCATGTGCGCTATTTGACTTACGAGACTTCTCATGAGCCCTGCTGAATGCATGCATAATTACATCATTATTAAATGCAACCTCTTCTTTTTGTGTTGTAACTTCAATGGTAGTGGCATTTTCCTCCTTTTCCCCATTATCCTTGTTCATTCCATTAGTACTTGACCCTCCACTGATGTTTAATTGAGCCTTCCCTTTGCTTCTTTTCTGCATTACAAAGGAGTCAATTTCTTCTAACTACAGAGTTCTCGTAGATGGTGATGGCACATTGACTCGTTCTACAACTTCTTCTTTGCTCACAAAAATCATTTGAATGTGTGACCTAGATGTAGATGCCTCGTTATTAGGACAACAAATCTTATAATGGTCCCTAGCCTCTTGGCAATTTTTGCAAGGAGGGATGTTTTTTCTAGTAGAGTGCACCTGCTTTGGTAATGCCCACATTCTCCATATATGAAACAAATAATTGGCCTCCTTTGCCCATTTCAAAAGCTATTATCTCTATGCCTAGGGTTGTATTTGTTACCCTAATTGGGTGTTGTTGCCATCACATTCGTTGATGGTTGAGATCCTCCTTGTCCCCAGTATGGTTGTGCACGCGTCCCTATTGAGTGACATTCCTAAGCCTCATGACTAGCTTTCCCGCATAGCTAGCAAGTTACATTTAAAAGTGGACACTCACTTACCAGATGACCCTATTTGCTGCACATGGTGCACCACAATACATTTTTTATGCCACCTCCTTGGAGTTCTTGTAACTCTTGTGGAAGTTGTGCCAACTCTTCTGCTTGGACTTCCTTTACTTTTTGTAGCTTTAAGGCCTCAATTTCTTGCCTCAACTGAGTTACTGAACTTTCCTCCTCGTTGTGGGGTTTGTTTATTTTCAATCACTCTAGTTCCTTCCCGAGCTGAATTACGAGGTCCTCGGATTGTGTAGGACATGATAAATTAGAAGAGTTTGTCCAATACTAATGCCTAATCTACTCCAATCTTGTGGCTATATTGATGAACTCTTCAATTTTTTTTGTGGGCAACGCTAACTCCTTAATTTTACACAGTGTTGAGATTTGAAGTGGTTTAGCTAGCCACTTCTTGATGAAAAAGTCATGGGGAGAGTTTGGTAATTTATCCATCAACGCCTTGTCTCTAGTGACAAATTTTGGAAAGTTCTCTCCAGGACCTAGTCTTAGATTTTCTAAATGTTTAATAATATTTTTTATTGTGTTTCCTTGTTCGAATTGTGTCTTAAATGCTTCTTTCATGAGTTCCCATGTAGTGATGTGCTTATTAGTAAACTAACTAAAGCATTTGTTTGCTAACCCTTCTATTGTTGCAGGGAAAAGAATAAAAAATACATCTTCTCTTTCCATCACATCCCTTATCTTGTATCAGGCTAAAAATATCCTAATGTGTGCATTTGGGTGTTCTTGTGCTTATCCCTTGAAAGATGGAACTTTGATATTTAACCTAGAGAGTAGAGTTTCTAAATCTACTTGAGCCACCATGTTCCTTATTGATGATGTTGATGATAAAGGGCTGATTGACCTTCAAACTGCTTTTCCTCTTGTTGTTTCGCAAGGGACCCTCAATGTTTGAGACCGTGTTCCTGTCATGAGCTGCTCAGACTCCTCTTCAACTAAGAAAATTCTGAATAGAAGAAAGATTACCTCTTAACTAGCACTATCAATATCCTTGCACTTCTCGTATACTTTGCAATTACTACTTCTCTTATGCCCAAGCCTCCTTGTGGTCCCTCGAAGCATGCCAAATTTTCTATGGGGATTCTTGTGCAGAAAAGGACTTGAGGGTTTGTAGGAGAATGAAGAGGGAGAAGAAGTGAGATGGACACCGAAAGCTTTTGTATATAGATTATAAAGAGAAAAAAAAATACAATGATGATGTATAGATCAAAACCAAATGCTCTCTATGTAGAATGCCTAATCCTAAAGAGTACACAATCACACAAGGTTACAAGATACCCAAAGTTCTTTATGCCACCAATCTTCTCTAAACCCGAACTCCACCTTCTCCAAGAGCTTGCACTTGTGCACACCTTGCACACAAGCTTGGAATAGGGTACGAGGGATGGACACCCTCTACTGATGCACACACCTCTTCAATGGTACCTTGTGCCACCACTACAACATATTGAGGGTATACCGAGGGTGCTAGCGAGGAAAATGAATGGGCGTGATTTCTTTGCGATGTCGGTGTTAGAGTCGGTATACGCGTCGGAAAGAAAGTGTCGGTATGCACGCCGGTACAAGCCTCGGTATGAGCACCGATATAGGCATCAGTATATTCGCCACTATTACTAACGCCTATACTGACGCCCATACCGACGCCCATACTGTGTGTATTGACCTCCATAATGGAGCTACCGATGTGTATACCGATGACCGCATCTGCACCAATTTTTTTGGGTAGAGTGTATTGTCTTTTGCTACAACATGATGTTGTTTAGCAAAAGACAATATACTCTGCTCAAGTGAGTACATGTGTTATGTACTCTAATGGCAACCAAAACATAAACTTATATGAGCAAAAATGAACAATAAATCATGTAGAAAAAGTTGTATATTCCATAAATGAAAAATGTACAAAAGTGTGGCAAAGCACTTCCATATAGGAATCGAATACAAAATTATGGTACATCATTGCTACATAGGAGTGTAATACAAAATTGTGGCAATGTGACAAAACACTTCCATATAGGAATCAAATACAAAATTATGTTACATCATTGCCGTATGCGAGTGTGATACAAAATTGTGGCATTGATCAAAATATTTACACCTACAATCCTACAACAAAAAATATGTATAAAATAAGACCAATTAACATGAAATTTATAAACAACTAAAAACACAAAACCAAGATATAACTTTACCTAATCAAGAATATTCTCCCATGAGACGATTGCACCCCGTCCCTCTGAGTCTTGTAACAGTGCAGTCAGTCCATGTGGATATCCATATGATTCTTCAGTTCGCATTGGAGGACAACCCACTGTCAACTCCTATAATAAATATGCAAAATGCTAGATGAACATACATAATGTGCTTAACAAAAACAACTTCAATAATTAACATGATACTTACAAATTGGTAGCGCATAGTGTCATATTTGTCGCTACCTAAATTGGATGTTCCAACTGTATCTAAATGTGTGGCTGCCGCATCTCTCTATTGACGATATCGATCACGAGTATGTTGCTGCTCATCGTGCATCGATTCCCATTCTTCAACATCTAGCCATACAAGCTTCGGTAAGCCTGTCTCTGAAAGCATCACGAGCTTTCGATCATCGATGAGACATCACCTCGCGTGTCGTATGCTGAATCCATTCGGAACTCACAGTAGGATTCCTAGGTGCTGGCCAATACTCTTCATATATGGATTGTGTGATATGATTTTTAGAGTCCCTATCATGTTCGCTCCATTTTAACATTACTGAATGACCGAATTCGATGGAGCAAAGTTGTCGAATGCGCTAACGCATTGACTTTCCACCCACATCCATAACTGGAGCTCCATTATGGATATGATATATCTTGGAGTTGTCATGATCATGCGCTCCCCAAGGTGTAGGTGAAGATCCCATCTAATGCAATGTGAAGATCTCATCTCATCCAATGTATATATATGCATGCTTGTATACATATGCATGCTTCTATACATATGCATTCATGTATGCACATGCATGTTTGTAGGCATATGCATTCTTGTATGCATATGCATGCATGTATGCATATGCATGCTTGTATGCATAATATGCATGCTTGTATGCATAATATGCATGCTTGTATGCATATGCATGCATGTATGCATATGCATGCTTGTATGCATATGCATGCTTGTATGCATATGCATGCTTGAATGCATATGCATTCATGTATGCATATGCATGCTTGTATGCATATGCATTCATGTATGCATATGGATGTTTGTATAAATATTGATTCATGTATGCATATGCATTCATGTATGCATATGCATTCATGTATGCATATGCATGCTTGGATGCATATGCATTCATGTATGCATATGCATTCATGTATGCATATGCATGCTTGTATGCATATGTATTCATGTATCCATATGCATGCTTGTACGCATATGCATTCATCTATGCATATGCATGCTTGTATGCATATGCATTCATGTATGCATATTAATTCATGTATGCATATGCATTCATGTATGCATATGCATTCATGTATGCATATGCATTCATGTATGCATATGCATGCTTGTATGCATGCTTGTAAGCATATGCATTCATGTATGCATTTGCATTCATGTATGCATATGCATGTATGTATGCATATGCATTCATGTATGTATGCATATGCATTCATGTATGCATATGCATGCTTGTATGCATATGCATGCCTGTATCATGTGCATTTATGTATGCATATGCATGCTTGTATGCAGAGGCATGCTTGTATGCATATGCATTCATGTATGCATATGCATGTGTATGCATATGCATGTGTATGCATATGCATGTGTATGCATATGCATGTGTATGCATATGCATGTATGTGTATGCATATGCATGCTTGTATGCATATGCATGCTTGTATGCATATGCATTCATGTATGCATATGAATTCATGTATGCATATGAATTCATGTATGCATATGCATTCATGTATCCATATGCATTCATGTATGCATATGCATGTATGTATGTATATGCATGTATGTATATGCATATGCATGTATGTATCCATGTGCATGTATGTATGTGTGTATGCATATGCATGTATGTATGCATATACATGCATGTATGTATGCGTATGCATGCATGTATGTATGCATATGCATTCATGTATGCATATGCATGCTCGTATGTATATGCATTCATGTATGCATATGCATGTATGTGTATGCGTATGCATGCTTGTATGCATATGCATTCATGTGTGCATATGCATGCTTGTATGCATATGCATGTATGCATGCATATGCATGTATGCATGCATATGCATGCTTCTATGCATATGCATGCTTGTATGCATATGCATGCTTGTATGCATATACATGCTTGTGTATGCATTCATGTATGCATATGCATGCTTGTATGCATATGCATTCATTTATGCCTATGCATGCTTGTATGAATATGCATGTGTATGCATATGCATTCATGTATGCATATGCATGCTTGTATGCATATGCTTATATGTATGCATATGCATGTATGTATGCATATGCATGCTTGTATGCATATGCATGCTTGTATGCATATGCATGCTTGTATGCACATGCATTCATGTATGCATATGCATTCATGTATGCATATGCATTCATGTATGCATATGCATGCTTGTATGCATATGCATGCTTGTGTATGTTTATGCATATGTATTGTGTATGTGTGTATGACTACAAGTAATAGGGGGCGTGGCGATGCCCCCGAATTGACAAAAAAAATGGGTATCGTCACTTATGCGACGCTATCATCGCATAAGAGATGGTAGATTTTTTTATTTTTTTTCTTCGACACCCGTCGCATAAGCGACGCTACGGTCGCATAAGTGATGCTACCGTCGCATTAGCAATGCTAACTTAAAAGCATCGCAAATATTATCGCTGACTAGCGATGTGATTAGCGACGTTGGCAAACTGAAGAGCGCATATACGACGCTGGCAATTCATATGCGACGCTTTGGAGTGTAAAAAAAATTTGATTTTTCCTAGCACATTTGTGCCGGGATTTGGACATGAGAGCAAGAAGAGATAGATAAAGAGAGAGAGCATGCTCGAGAGAGAGAGAGAGAGAGAGAGAGAGAGAGAGAGACGCATCTACTTGTAGGAAGGTATGCACACACACACTTACACACACATACATATGCATACACACACACATACACACACATAGACACACACACACATACACATAGACACACACACACACATATACACAAATACACTAACATATACACACATACACAAATAATGTTGCATACACACATACACACAAAATGCATACACATGCACACACATATACACATAAATATACACACACATATACACAACATGCATACATACACATACATAATGCATATGCATACATAATGCACATGCATACATACACATACATGATGCATACACACACATATGCATACATAATGCACACACATACACACACATATGCATACATACATGAATACACATACACACATAGACACATACACACACATAGATACATACACACACATAAACACATACACACTCATAGACACACACACATACACATAGACGCGCATACACATACACACACATATACACATAGACACATAGACACATAATGATGCATTCACACACATACACATGCATACACACATAGACACACATATACACACACACATACACACGTACACACATACACACATACACACACATATATGCACATACACACACACATAGAGAGACATACACCCACATACACATACATGCATACATATGCATACATAATGCATATGCATACATACACATACATAATGCATACACACACATATGCATACATAATGCATACACACACATACACAAACCTATGCATACATACATGCATACACATACACACATAGACACATACACACATAGACACATACACACAAATACACACATACACACATACACACACATACACACATACACACTAATAGACGCATAACGACACATACACATAGACACACACACATACACACACACATATACACACACATACACACATACACACTTAATGATGTATACACACACATACACATGCATACAGATACATATGCATACATACATGCATACACATACACACACATAGACACATACACACATAAACACATACACACTCATAGATACACACACATACACGTAGACACACACACATACACACACATATACACACACATGCACACATAGACACATACACATGCATACACACACATACACATGCATACACACATACAGACACATATACACACACATACACACACATATATGCATACACACACACATAGAGAGACATACACACATATACACATACATGCATACATATGCATACATAATGCATATGCATATGCATACAATGTACACACATACTTACATGCATACATAATGCACATGCATAGATACATACACACACGCAGACACATACACACATAGACACATACACACACATAAACTCATACATACTCATAGATACACACACATACACATAGACACACACACACATACACACACATATACACACACATACACACATAATGATGCATACACACACATACACGTGCATACACACATACAGACACATGTACACACACATTCACACACATATATGCATACACACACATAGAGAGACATACACATACATACACATACATGCATACATATGCATACATAATGCATATGCATATGCATACATAATGCATATGCATATGCATACATACATACTTACATGCATAGATAATGCACATGTTTACATACACATACATAATGCATACACACACATATGCATACATAATGCATACACACACATACGCACATATGCATACATAATGGATATGCATATGCATACATAATGCATATGCATACATAATGCATATGCATACATACATACTTCCATGTATACATAATGCACATGGTTACATATACATACATAATGCATACACACACATATGCATACATAATGCATACACACACATACACACATATGCATACATACATGCATACACATACAGACATAGACACATACACACACATAGACACATACACACACATAAACACATACACACTCATAGATGCATAGCGACACATACACATACACACACACATATACACACACAAACATACGCACATAGACACATACACACATAATGATGCATACACACACATATGCATACATAGATGCATACACATACACACATAGACACATACACACACATAGATACATACATACACATAAACACATACACACTCATAGAGACACACACACACATACACATAGACACACACACATATACACACACACATACACACATAGACACATACACACATAATGAATCATACACACATACAATTGCATACATACATGCATACACATACACACATAGATACATACACACACATAGATACATACATACACATTAACACATACACACTCATAGAAACACACACACATACAGATAGACACACACACACACACATATACACACACAAACACACATAGACACATACACACATAAGAATGCATACACACACATACACATGCATACACACATACAAACACATATACACACACACATACACACATACACTCGTATATGCATACATACACACATATATGCATAAACACACATAGAGAGACATACTCACATACACATACAAGCATATGTATGCATACATAATGCATATGCATATGCATACATACATACATACATACATGCATACATACACATACATAATGCATACACACACATATGCATACATAATGCATACACACACATACACACATATGCATACATACATGCATACATAACACACAGACACATACACACACATATACACATACACACACATAGACACATACACACTCATAGACGCATAGCGACACATACACATAGACACATACACATACACACACACATATATACACACACACAAACATACACACATAGACACATACACACATAGACACATACACACATAATGATGCATACACACACATACATACGCATACACACACATATGCATACATACATGCATACACATACACACATAGGCACATACGCACACATAGATACATACATACACATAAACACTTACACACTCATAGACACACACACATACACATAGACACACACACACACATATACACACACACATACACACATGGACACATACACACATAATGATGCATACACACATAATGATGCATACATACATGCATACACATACACACGTAGATACATACACACACATAGATACATACATACACATAAACACATCCACACTCATAGACACACACACATACACATAGACACACACACACACATATACACACACACAAACACACATAAGAATGCATACACACACATACACATGCATACACACATACAAACACATATACACACACACATACACACATACACACATATATGCATACATACACACATATATGCATACACACACATAGATAGACATACTCACACATAGACATACATGCATATATATACATACATAATGCATATGCATATGCACACATACATACATACATACATGCATACATACATATACATAATGCATACACACACATACACACATATGCATACATACATGCATACACATACACACATAGAGACATGCACACACATATACACATAGACACATACACACTCATCGACGCATAGCGACACATACACATAGACACATACACATACACACACACATATACACACACAAACATACACACATACACACATACACACATAATGATGCATACACACACATATGCATACATACATGCATACACATACAAACATAGACACATACACACACATAGATACATACATACACATAAACACATACACACTCATAGACACACACACATACACATAGACAACACACACATATACATACACACATACACACATACACACATAATGATGCATACACACACATACACATGCATACACACACATATGCATACATACATGCATACACATACACACATAGACACATACACATACACACACATACATACACATATGCACACACATAAACACACACATACACACACATACATACACACAGACATGCATACATACACATACTTAATGCATACACATTTACATATGTACACGTATATGTATTGATTTCTAACCATTTTGTTTTATATGTTAGGTATTATGGATCCTAGTAGAGAGAGAAAGGCGAAACTCACTCTCATAAAAAGTCTTATGAGAGAGAATTCCGTCTGATACTCTAGGGGCCAATAATGCATGACTACTCAGAGATGTCTGATGAGGAGCTGGACTATACGATCCAGATGCTTACCCAATGATCAGACGAGGGCTCTTCTGCAGCTCCACATGTAGGAAGAGAGCTATTGCTCATAGGTATGTTTTTTTTTTCATAAACTTTTTTAATGATATTGTAACACATATTTTTATTTATTTTTATCTATCTATTTTCAGGACACCTATACCACCTCCAAATCGTGATAGCAGAGCAAAGTTTCCTATGAGGACATGCATAGGCACCTTAGGACTAGAGTGCGACATAGAGCTAGAGGGGAACATTGTGTACATAGGGAATGGATTGGAGTTCAAGAGAAGAATGCAGGCACTATGCGACTCTTACCTACGCTTTGTCCACTTATCGTGGAAGTAAGTAAAAATTTTACATATAAATTGAAATAAATATCTTATGTTTTATTTACATTATGTGTTTTATTTTTGTAGTGAGCATGATGAGAGGGATAAAAAATACGTACTTAGTTCACTTCAGAGAGAGTTTGGGACAGGATGGTCGCTTAAGTGGTGTCTAAAAGAGATGCGGACACTTATGGCTCATCGTCGCGATAATGCACAGTATGCACTGCTTTTATGTATATATATGTGTGGATATGAGTATGTGTGTTTATCCATGTATGTATGTATATGAGAGAGAGAGAGAGAAAAGAGTGAGACTAGAGGTATAAATACACGCATACACACACATATACATCATACATGCACATTTACACACATATACATATACATGCATATTTATACATACACAAACATACATCATAACACATTTTTACAGACATACACATGAATGCAGTTACACACATATACTGAATACACATAGACACATACACATACTCACATACACGTACACATACTCACATACACATACACATGCATAATCATATGTACACACACATAGACTCATATAATCATATTTACATGCATATATACATATACACATGCATATATACACACACAGAACACATGCATATGCACATATAGATACACATACATACACAACACATGCATACACATAAATAAATAAATAAATCCTATTTCAAAAATCCTAAATTGAAATTTTGATATTAGGGTTTTAAAACCCCTAATTTAAAAACTCTAATTCAACCTTTTAGCCATATGTTTGAAGTATATGTATACCTTCGACGTCCTACTAGAGAGATGTCTCTCCTCCCAACCTTATGCCTCTATATATAGCTACTCAAATCAACGCGGATCATAATATATATAAAGATATATACACATCATGTAGATAGGATACATAAATATAAAATGGAGTAGATATATTATGCATCACACATAGATGCCTAAATGCACACATAAATATATATATATATATATATATATACTCTTAAAATTCAAGCTTCAAGATACAAATTCGTGGGGAATCTTTTATGGACATGTGGAGCAATCAAACGAAGCCAAAAGCCACACGATTTCATCAACAAAAGTCACTCAACCACTCCCCAAGTCATCTCAACTAAGTCCTCCAAGTTAGGAGGCTGATTTGGAAAGGTAGTTCCTAGATTTTAGGGGCACACTTCTCACTATAAAAGGAGCATGTATCCCGACTTCTTTTGGGGCCATATTCTTGGCGTTTTAGCTCATGTAAAGTGAGCACTAAGTGCTGGAGTTGTGATAAGCAAGCCCCTTGCTTAAGCTAGGCCCTTGCTTGCTTGTTTGTTTTCTTTTAGTATGCATATCTATGTGTGTGCACAGGCAGTGTTGCAACTCTCTACCCCTGAGCTAATAGCATTGGTTCTCCCTCATATTGTATCCATTTGATGTAATTCTTGTCTCATTGGATAGCTATTAGAGTCTAGTTTATGCTCGGCAATTCTCTAAAGCATTCTCTGAGTAGTCTGGGAGCAACATTCATTTTAGTGAAGTTGTGTGATTGATATCTCTCTCTGTGTGTAGCCTCTGTTGGAAATATTTTGCTCTCTGTTGTAAGGGCTTGTTCTCCTTATCTATTTTTGCATTCGCTATGATTTTGGTGTCATAGGGTAGATATTATAGTGCTCTAATGTGGATTCAAGTTTGAGATTCATTCTCTGTATACTCTATGAGAAAAGCTTGGTGGAGTGAAGTGAGTTCTCTGCTTGACTAGCAGTTGTGAGCATTCAACTATCTCATGTTGTAGACATTATTTTGCTTTGTGTAAGCATCCATTTGAAGTGAAATTTGATTTGTTGGAGATCCCTTGGTGTCTACTATAGGTCTACAAAAGCTCACTGGAGTTGTTTGCATAAGCTCTAAGTAAAAGCATTTTTGGTGTGCAGAGGTCAAAGAAGGATACCTGTGGAGGTCATTTGTGCTTCGTCATTTCTTAGGGGTTGAGATACTTCCCCCGTCAGTGATATCAGAGCATTTGGGCATCTTGGAGGTATCACATACAAGCAAGAAGACCTCTTGGAGTTGGTGGTTGAATATTTGCATCAACAAAAGCTTCTTGGAGGTAGCTCACATCAAGGGGGAGCTATTCTACTCAAAGTTTCAAGAGCACAAGGTGTCCATCTAAGGAAAGCTTTGGATTGAGGTAACCTGAGAGCCTCATTTTCATTTTACACACATTGGAGCATTAGCCAAGGGCTAGGTCAAGTATCAAAGACTAGATATGGGAGACTTCAACACTCAAATTGAAAATCTAGACAAAGGGAACTATCAACCATGGAGATTTAGGGTCTCCAACTATCTTATGGGCAAGGGCCTTTGGGAGTTGATTAGTGGAAGTGAACCAAGACCTCGGTTGGATGAGCATTCGACCAATGACCAAAGAAGGTCCTTTAGGGAATGGAATGAAAGAGACAAGAGGGTTATCTTTATTCTTTCCCAACACATTAGCAATAGCATGATCGGCCATATCCAAGACTTGGATTCAAGCATGAAGGTATGGGAGACACTTGAAAGGGTTTATTCAACAAGCACCAAAGCAAGGAAGATACAACTCAAGAATGAGCTCAACAACCTTAGGAAGAGCTCAAGGAGTAGCATAAATGACTACATACTTAAGGTCAAGGAGTTATCAGATGCATTGGGATCCATTGGAAGCCATGTAGACGATGACGATCTTGTGGCTTATACTCTCAATGGTTTGAGAGATGATGAGAAGTGAAAACCCTTTACCACTTCAGTTTATGTAAGGGATAATCTTCCCGATTTTGAGCAATTGGTTGCTCTCATGGTCACTGAAGAAATGAACATAGGTGGAAGTTCAAGTAAAAGCAAGGATGCACAAGTTTTCTATGCAGGTAATCAAAGGGGCAAAGGAAGACGACGACAAGGAAGGGGCAAAGGAAGGTTTGGAGGAAGGCAAGGCCACTCAAGCAATCAAGGACATGACCAAGGCACCGCATCACAAAGAGGGATAGGAAGAGGAGGACGACATCAACAAAACAGGAATCAAGATGGTGAAGGATGTTACATATGTGGCAAGTTTGGCCACTATGCTAGAGATTGCTACCAAGGAGGAAACCAAAGGAGCTATAATCAAGGTTCTTCATACAAAGGCCAAGGTAATTATGCTTCTACAAGTTCAGAAAATGACAATCTCTTGATGATGCACATGAGTGGGAGTTCAAGCAAAGTAGATAATACTTGGTATATTGATAGTGGATGTAGCAACCATATGAGTTGCAATGCTTCTTGGTTTACTAATCTACATGTTCCCAAAGGCAAAGGACATGTAGAAACAGGTGATGATACAGCCCATGAGATCTCCCATGTTGGAGATGTAGCTTTGGATGACAAGGAGGAAGGAAGATGTCTCAAGGATGTCTTGCAAGTACCTACTATCACAAAGAACTTGGTGTCCGTTGGGCAAATGGTTGAAAGAGGCTATCAAGTAAGGTTCAACAAAGGTGGATGCTTTGTGGAGAACCCTAAGCAAGGTTACAAGGTCATAGCAAGAGGAAAGAAGCAAGGGAGACTCTTCACTTTGGAGGTAAATTCTCATTCCACTCAACATGTCTACTTCACATATGGAAACAAGAGGATTTCAGAGTTGGACTTGTGGCACAAGAGGATAGGTCACATCAACATACAAAGAATGAAGGAAATGCAATTCAAGAGGCTGGTTGAAGGTCTTCCCAACTTCCAAGGACAAGGTATGAAGCATTTATGTGAATCTTGTCAACTAGGGAAGCAAGCGAGACTTCCATTCAAGAAGAGTGGCTACATAAGCCAACATCCATTGGAGTTGATACATACAGATGTGTGGGGGCCAACGAAAGAGCAATCCATTGGAGGTAACAAGTACTTTGTCACTTTTATAGATGATTTCACAAGGATGGTTTGGGTTTATTTCATCATAAACAAATCAGATGTGTTTACATGTTTCAAAGCATTCAAGGCAATGGTATAGAAGGAAATAGGTACATATATCAAGAAGCTAAGGTCCGATGGAGGGGGAGAATATTTCTCCAATAATTTTTATGATTATTTAATGGATCAAGGCATCAAGAGGCAAGTAACATGTAGGTACACACCCCAACAAAATGGAGTAGCAGAGAGAAAGAATAGATACATTGCCGAGATCGCTAGAGCAATGCTTAATGAGATGAATGTACCTAACATGTTTTGGAGTGATGCAGCAAATACTGCCGTGTATCTTATGAATAGGGCTCCTACCTCATGGATCCATGGCTTGACACGATATCAAGCCTATTATGGTAAGAAACCTGATCTTTCCCACTTGAAGATATTTGGATGTACTTGTTATGTACATGTGTCAAGTGAATTGAGGCACAAGCTACAACCAAAGGCAGAAAAGTGTGTGTTTCTAGGATATTCAAATGATCATAAAGGTTAGAGCTGCTTCAAACCAAACACAAAGGACTTGAGGATATCAAGGGATGTAGCATTTGATGAGCTACTCCCTTGGTATAAGAAGTATGATTGTATGCAGGACTATGAAGAAGAAAAGCATGGACATGATGAAGAACAAATCGACCTAGAGCTAAGCCGCCCAAGGTGTTCCATCAATGAAGATAGTTCAAGCATGAACTCACCATGGAGGAGGAGATATTCATCAAGCTATGAAGCACAATCAATCAACAAAGGCAAAGCAACATTGGTGGAGTTGGATGAAGAAGGTAATGAAGTTGAAGATGATGGACACATGATGGAGAAAGAAACCACGTCAAAGAAAGACATCAAGTTCCCAAGGCAAAGGAGGTTTATTCCTCCAAAAGGTGAAGAAAGGAAGAGTTCTAGAGTTAAGTATCCAACTCAAAGGTTTACTTATGATTCATACATGGCAACACATTATGCATATATGAACAAACTAGTAGAAGATAATGAGCCCGATTGCTATGAAGATGCAAGCAGGTACACCGAATGGAAAGAGGCAATGCAAGAAGAGGTCGACGCACTTGAGGAAAATCAAACATGGACTCTAGTTCCCAAGAAGGAGAACATGAAGGTAGTAGGTAATAAGTGGGTGTATAAAGTAAAGAGGAATTCAGATGGATCTATTTCTAGGCTCAAAGCAAGATTGGTGGCCAAAGGTTTTGCACAAACCTATGGAGTGGACTTTGAAGAGACATTCAGCCCCGTGGTAAAGATGAGCACCATTAGGACACTCATTGCAATGGCTGCTAGCAAAGGATGGAAGCTTTTCCAATTGGATATCAAGAATTCCTTTCTCAATGGAGACTTGGAAGAAGAGGTATACATGGAGCAACCACTAGGTTTTGTTCATAAAGAGTTTCCACATCATGTTTGTAGGTTGAAGAAGGCACTTTATGGCCTAAAACAAGATCCAAGGGCATGGAACCAAAGATTGGTGGACTATTTGATTAAATGTGGTTACAATCAATGCAAGGCGGATCCATCTCTCTTCATCAAACAAAGAGGAGAACTTGTAGTCTACATGTGTGTGTATGTAGATGATCTTATCATTACAGGTAATGATACAAAGGGCATTGAGGAGATCAAGGCAAAGATTGGAAAGGAATTTAGGATATCTGATCTTGGAGATCTTAGGTATTTTCTTGGCATTGAAGTTGTATACAAAGAAGAAGGTATTATGCTCATACAAAGGAAGTATATTTTGGACCTACTTAAGAGGTTTGGGATGCTACATTGCAAGACTATTTCAAAATCCCATGGAAGTTAATGTAAAGCTAAGCTCCATTGATGGAGAGCCATTAGAGGATGTTACTTTGTATCGATCTATTGTAGGCTCTTTCAATTATGCCACAATAACTAGGCCCGACATAGCATATGGAGTTGGAGTGTTATCACAATTTATGCATAGTCCAAGGACTACACACTTGCAAGCTGCAAGAAGAATGTTGCAATATCTCAAGGCCACTATAAATGAGGGATTGTTCTACTCATTTGATGATGATATGCAGGCCAAAGATTATTCTGATGCCGATTGGGCTGGTTCCAAGGAAGATAGAAGGAGTACAAGTGGTTACCTAGTCATGCTAGGTAGCAAGATCATCTCATGCATTTCAAAGAAGCAACCCACGATGGCATTATCTTCCACCGAGGCTGAGTATAGAGCTTTGGCTCAAGTCACATGTGAGCTAATCTGGATTAAGAAGTTATTTATGGAGCTTAATTTGCAGGTTGACACATATCCAATTATTTGTGACAACATGAGTATCATTCATTTAGCATCGAATCCTGTCTATCATGCTAGAACCAAGCATATTGAAGTGCGCTATCACTTCATAAGGGAAAAGGTGATATCCAAGGAAGTTCCAATACATCATATTGGTACCAAGGACTAAGTTGCCGACATGTTTACAAAGGCTTTGGATGGGATAATGAGTTCAAAATTAAAGCAATGCATCAACATGAAGGAGCTTGGATCAGGACGAAGACTTGAAGCTTGAGGGGGAGTGTTAAAATTCAAGCTTCAAGCTACAAATTCGTGGGGAATCTTTTATGGACATATGGAGCAATCAAAGGAAGCCAAAAGCCACGAGATTCCATCAAGAAAAGCCACTCAACCACTCCCCAAGTCATCTCAACTAAGTCCTCCAAGTTAGGAGGCTGATTTGGAAAGGTAGTTCCTAGATTTTAGGGGCACACTTCTCACTATGAAAGGAGCATGTATCCCGACTTCTTTTGGGGCCATCTTCTTGGAGTTTTAGCTCATGTAAAGTGAGCACTAAGTGCTGGAGTTGTGATAAGAAAGCCCCTTGCTTAAGCTAGCCCCTTGCTTGCTTGTTTGTTTTCTTTTAGTATGCATATCTATGTGTGTGCACAGGCAGTGTTGCAACTCTCTACCCCTAAGTTGTTAGCATTGGTTCTCCCTCATATTGTATGCATTTGATGTAATTCTTGTCTCATTGGATAGCTATTAGGGTCTATTTTATGTTCATTAAATCGCTAAAGCATTCTCTGAGGAGTCAGGGAGAAACATTCATTTTAGTGAAGTTATGTGATTGATATCTCTCTCTGTGTGTAGGCTCTGTTGGAAATATTTTGCTCTCTGTTGTAAGGGCTGGTTCTCCTTCTCTGTTATACCATTTGCTAGGATTTTGATGTCATTAGGTAGATATTAGAGTGATTTAATGTTGACTCAAGTTTGACATTCATTCTCTATATAGTCTTTGAGAAAAGCTTGCTGGAGTGAAGTGAGGTCTCTGCTTGACTAGCATTTGTGAGCATTCAACTAGCTCATGTTTTAGACATTGTTTCTCTTTGTTTAAGCATCCATTTGAAGTGAAATTTGATTTTTTGGAAAGCCCTCGGTGTCTACTACAGGTATACAAAATCTCACTGGAGTTGTCTGCATAAGCTCAGAGTAAGAGCATTTTTGGTGTGTAGAGGTCAAAGAAGGATACCTGTGGAGGTCATTCACGCTTCGTCGTTGCTTAGGGGTTGAGATACTTCCGCCATCATATACATACTAACATATTTACATGTACACATTTACACATAGACATATATACATATATACATGTACACATCAGATATACATGCCTACATGCACACATAAACATATATATACATGCATACATATTTACATGTACATATTTACACATAGAAACATATACATATATACATGTACCCAATTATAAACACTTGCATATATTACATGAGTACATTAATATTTTACATAAATGCATATGCATATATACACATATGCATATTTAACACATGTATACATATATCACACACATGCAAACACATACATATACATGAAATACATATATATGCACACTAACATATGTATACATATAATACACATGAATACACACACATATGCATACATACATGATAAAAATTTGCTCCTCGAAGATGAAGCTATATATAAAATAATTAGGCATACCCCCGAGCTTCATGTTCTAACTTAGAAGAACATGATTTCATCTCTCCAGTAGGATTCATCGTTATTTAAGTTAGTAAAAAAATCTATTATCTGATATCCATTCAGAAGCTTCAAGTTATTGATCGATAACTAGAGTAGAATTTACTATCTAATCTGCTCATATGTTTTAATTATTGCCATCATTTTGGTAAGACATCAATATAGGCTCATCTTCACTATTCTTATTGATTTCATTTATTTCTTCTATTGTTAAATCTATGTTCTCATGAATCACATCATCTATTGATGGATTAATATCTATTTTTGGTAATTCCTCTTCCTCATCAGTAGAATCAGCATGTAGAGAATTATCCTCTTCATAAAAAAAACTAGTATCATTATCACGTATAATGATTCTAATTTCTATTTCAGATGTTGGTGTATCAGTATATGATGCTTAATCATCAAGAGGACTTTCTTCGATCTTTCTAACAATAAACTGTTCAAACAATGACCTACCTCTAGGTTGCACATGAATGACGTGCCACCAAGGATGAGAATCTGGGTTTTTATAAAAAAATGCTTGTTCAATATGCCTAGGAAGAATGTATGGTTCTTTAGTAGATTGCATTACCTTGAAGAAACAATTGCCCAAAACCCAGATAATTCCTTTCTTAATGTGGAATTACTACCTTTATACTCCGCTTGAAACGAGTCAACCTTCAAAATGACGTCCAAAAATTCTAGAAACTTTTTGCGTGCACTCTTTTTTTTTTAAATATAAAGGAAGTTCGGCAATAGCCTACTCTCCCGAACTTGAATTAAATAAAGAAAAGTACAAGAGAAGGGGACTACTGCCCACGGGACCCCCCAAATCCCACAAAGCAGGGGAAGCTTTTACAGAGCTTAGATGACATTACAAAGACGGTTAATTACCCTCTCATCACCCTCATGTGGGGCCCACTTGGGTTTAAGCTTGTTATCGATCAAAAGGAGTACTTGATGATGCCTAAAGGGGGGGGATTTTTTACAGTTGACAATCCTTTTGCCAAGGAGGAACAGCAATTTCTCAATTGACCACTCCTTGGGGGAGTCACCGAAGTTGAAAGCACATCTTTCCCGCCAGATTTTCCATAGGACCTCCCCTCTGATGGCGTTCCAGAGAGTCGGGGAGCAGCCAATCGCTTCTCCCAGCAGGGCTTGCTGCCAACTGAGACGTTTTTGAAGTCTAGTTCTCTTTCCAACCACCTGCCAGAGTCTGTTGGAGTTGGGGCAGGTAAAGAAGATGTGTGAAACATCTTCGATAGACCAGTGACAACGGTTGCACCAGGGAGGGATCCCACAAATTTTGCTAGCCTTAAGGTTGGTCCAGATTCCATGATGAAGAATTTGCCATAAGAGGACAGACTTTTTGATTTCTATGAGGGGGTGCCAAATAGCCATGAACTTCATGTCCCACCGAAGCCGCGTCCATGACAGGCACCACTTTTTGTTGAGGTTAACTTGATAGCCGATCGTTTCTTTGATGTTCGGGATTTTTGATAGGCTATTCCCATTGTGCCATTTGAGACCAAGTGAGCTCGACATGTCGTGTCCCATGAGAAGGCGAACTTTGTGTCGGTCCCAGGCGAGACATCTGCTTTGCAAAGTGTTCCATTCTTCATGCGAAATGTTAGGGTCAATATCCTCAAAGTTGATCCAGCGGTTGGTGTCTTGTGTCCAGAGATGTTTCCATTTTTTGAAGCCTTTGTTCCATAGCTTCTTGGCATTTTGAATGTTCCAAGATTCCACACTCTGGATGCCATGGATCCGAAACCAGATAGAGTCGTTTTGTCTGATACCGGCAGCCCACTTCCAGTCTTCATTTATTCTTGTGAAGCTTTTGACTTTATTCCAACTCTTCCAAAGGGAGCACACCAGATTAGAGCCTTTTGGGAAGACGGGGATCGGGGAAAACAGCAAGGTCAAGATGTCAAGATTCTTCCAATTTGGGAAACCCATGAGCGCCAACTCATTCTTGTTTCTGAAGATCAGCTTGGCCCACGAGGCCTCCCCGTTGCACCAAGCCTTAATCATCCATTTGGCCGACAGTTTGTTAGCCATGCACCCAATGGTGCAGATGGACCATTTGATTTTAGGCACCCCCCTCCTATTGTGGTTGCCCGTCCAAAGGAATTTTCTACAAATACTATCGAGTTTGGACAGATCATGCTCTTTCGGTCTCCAACAAGAAAGGAAATAAATGGTAGATGGTAAGAGGAACGTGTTGATAACCATAGCACGACCAGCAAGATTGATTTGCATACCTCTCCAATAGTTAAGCTTGTTTTCGAGTTTGGCAAGCACCCAGTTCCACCGCTGTTCCATAGAGACGCCAAACCCCAACGGAATCCCAAGAAGCCAAAAAATTTGGCCCTGCGGAATGATTTGACAGCCATGATCAATGAGAAGGTCGGGCTGTGACCCACCAATAGCTCTAAAGGCGGTCTTAGAGTGGTTGATTATGGATCCAGAGGCTTCACAAAAAGTAGCAAGACACTTCCAGAACGTCTCAAGGCTGGTACTATCATTGTGCACAAAAGCGTTCATATCATCGGCAAAAAGTCTCATGGTGATCTGACTGTTGTCATGCGGTAAACGAAGGCCTTTAATGTTACCAGCTTCCACCTGATGCTCCACCAGCCTGCTAAGCCCTTCCGTGGCAATGGCAAAGAGAAGGGGAGCCAATGGGCACCCTTGTCTGATAGATCTTCTAAGTTTGATCACCTTTGAAAGATTTCCATTAATGTTAATTTGGGTCGATGCGTTTCCGAGAAGGGTCGCGATCATCTTGGTGAATTTCTGACTACATCCAAGATCTTGTAGCGATTGTAGAATATAGTCCCATTCTAGCCTGTCGTAGGCTTTATCAAAGTCGATCTTGAGGAAAACTACTTCTTGTTTAGACTCATTTGCAAATTCAAGACCTTCCCAGATATCTATAATGGTTTCCAAAATTGACCTGCCTTTGATGAAACCTTTTTGGTCCTCGCTTAACCACGCTCTCAAGTGGCAAGAGATTCTGTTGGCAATGACTTTGGCGATGATCTTGTATCCTGTTTGGAGCATTGTAATGGGACGCCAGTTCTCTATTCTGTTCTTTTCCCCTTTTTTGTGTACTAACTTGATAATGCCATTGTTGAGACAAGAAGGAAGCGCGCCAAACTTGAGTGCCTCTTGCCAAACCAAATGAAGAGGGGTGGCAACCACCAACTTGAAGGATTTAAAGAACTCATTAGTGAGCCCGTCGGGTCCCGGGCTTTTACCTGAGGGGAGGGCATCAATGACCTCAATGATTTCGGCTTCAGAGATAGAGGCATGAAGCAGAGAGTGAAGGTTGGGTGGAATCCTGTGGGGGGAAACCCTAGATATGGCAGCCATACAGTCCCTTCTATGGTGGGAGAGGGGGTTTGAGGTCCCCAGGAGTCTCGTGAAGTGCCCTTCAATGATCCCAAAATTATCTTCTTCCGTATTGCATACATTGCCATTTGCGTCTAGCAATAAGGGGATCGATTCTCTGTTGCGTTTCCTTTTGAGGATACGTCACATCTCTTTGGTGGGTTTGTCGGCTTTGCCAGCCCACCACTCCTTGAAGAAAATTTGCAAATTTTTCCTTTGTATCTCTTCCTCGTATCTCAGCAGCGCTCTGATTTTTCGAATTCCTTTCTGGGCTTGAGATTTTCCTTTGTTCACTTCCTCCTCGAGCCGCCAGAGTCTATGATATAGAGCTTCTCTACGAGCCCGCCGCACAGTCTCTAGCATCTTCCTGGATCTAATCATGATCTGTCGTGACTTATCGACCGCGCTTCTCCAACACTTGGCTGGGGACAAGCCAGAGGCGAATGCCTCCTTCCACACATCAGAAATTTCTTGATGGACGGAGGGGAGAGAGAAGGAGGGCACACTGGCATGGAACCACGGAGCCTTACGGATCTTGGTGGGGGGTTGAAAAGTGATGACGATCGGGTAGTGATCAGAGATGATGAGGTCGATGCGTTGCGAGAGGGAAGGGTGGCCCCACTGATGAGTAAAACTCTGAGAAATGTAGCATCTATCAAGTCTAGCTTTCCTCAGGTCCTCGCCTGCTTGGAGATTTGACCAAGAAAAGCCCTTCGAGTCTTTGAATTCGACCAAATCCAAGTGTAGTTTAGTTTTGTCCCACGTTTCATTCTCCCGACTATCGATGACCCTACGCTTGCCCATCCATCTGTCCATAGGGTCCTCTACCATGTTGAAGTCACCACAAATAAGCACGTTGTGGGGGAGCGAGTCCAAGGAGGCCCAAGTGTTAAGTCTCTCTAACTCCCCATTAGGGGCATACAAAGAAACTAAAGTAAAACAAAAGGGAGCACCGAAAGAAACAGCAATCCATCGATGGCATTCATCTTCAATGGAGTTCTCAAGCTTTTCAAACCAGAGTTGATTAATACCGATTACCGTTCCACCGGACCCCCGCTGATGCACCGTTGAAATCCAAACATGGGTCGAGGAGACATGTCTAACCCGTTTCTGGAGGTCTTCTCCGTCAATTTTAATCTATTGAATACATATAAAATCTGGGTTTAGGCTAATGTCGCGAAGCCATTGACCAATGATGATCGCTCTTGAGGGGTCGGTTAGCCTTCGAGCATTTAACGAGATGATGATCATTGTCGTAGTGAGCCCTCTTTTCTTGGATTCATCTTTCTTTTTCGCTTGGATCGGATCCCGAGTTAGCATTAGGTTCTTGTGGGGGCTTTTCCACGGTAACTCCATAGGTTGTTTTCCTTTGCGGGATGCCTCGTGCTGGGAAGAACTGGGCACTGTTTTCAGCTCCGTTTCCAGAATAGTCGATCCGATGATGGAGCTTTCACTATCCATGTTATCTTCGTTGCTAGTAGTAAAGCCGTCTTCTTTGCTTGTAGTGTAGCCCTCCTGCAAGGTTTCTTTACTGTCAGGGATCTCTAGGCCTTTGACGTCGGTGTCCACCTCAAGTTGGTTCCCACCTGGGTAGTCAAACTCATTGATTTCCTTTTCCAGATTGCAATACAAGTTGCTGGAGGGGGTAACTGACTTGTTGTTTCGCTCAGAGGTTGCCCTAGGGCTTCTTTTCCTTCTTCTTCTGACTTCGATGAACCCGTCTGCATCAGCTTCTGGATTAAGGGGACCCTTGAATTCCTCTACTTTCGTCGAGTGATTCAATGCTCCATTGCTATCTTGAGCATTTTTGGGGGCTTCTTGATTTCGCTTGCTTTTTCGACTCAAAGGGCAATCTTTGATCCTGTGACCTTGTTGGCCACAACGAAAGCACGCGTTGGGAAGGTTTTTGTAACTGATGTCTTGCTCCCATACATCCCCTTCGCCCAAGTCCAGTTTGATCTTCGATGGAAGTGGCATACTGAGGTAAGCCTCGACACAGATTTGAGGGTGCCACCGAGCGTTGAACGAGTGTCTTGCACCTTCATAAATGAGACCACCAATGTCCTCGCGTGAGGCCAACGGCTTCCCGATAGGAGAAACGATGTCCCACACGAAGATGTACAAGAAGTATGGCAGGTTAGGGAGCTCAACCCAGAGAGGGTACCGAAGCGATTTCGATTTGTCGGGAGTAAAATCAGGGGACCATCTGAATAGGCACAGGGTCGCCCGGCCAAGTTGCCAAGTTTCGACACTAAGGGCTCGAAACGCCATATCTTCATTTTCAAAGACTAGGAGCAAGTGGCTTGCCGGTAAGAACTGACACTTACAAACAACTAGCCCACGGGGGAACCACTCGTTGCGAAGCCACTGTCGCACAGTTTCGAGCGGGGGCTGAGGGCCGAACATTTGGCCGACGAGGCAAAATTTCTTGAGCTCCTCCTGAGCTGACAAAATTGCGGATCTATTGAGGGAGACCAAGGGGGGTTCAGCACTCTCGAAGGCCCCTAGGGCGGCACAAGAACCCCCCTCCAACAAATAGGCCAGGTTATCGGTCCCCCCGGGAGGAGGGGCCAGGTTACTTCTCACAAGAGAGGGGGTCGCCAAATCCATGACAAAAGAGGGACACTCCGATTGATAACTTAAATCTCAACGGGTGAAAACCCGGCGCGTGAGAAGCATGGGTCCGCCTGACATAAGGGAAAGTGAAAGAAGTCTGTCGCATCCCAAAATCACGATAGATGGTATGCACTCAAAAGAAGGAGGTTGGCACAAGAGACGCAAGGCGCTATAAAAAGGAAGGACGACAGACAATTTAACCTTTTTCTTTTTTTCCTTTTGAAATAAAAGCCTACACTCTACGAAAGACCCAAACAGTTGTTGATACTTTTTTCTATTTTTTTAATGAAAGCCTTCACTCTAGGAAAAACCCAACAGGCGACAGACAATAAAAGCATTCTCTTCAAAATCAAAACGGAGCTCCCAATAGATAAAAAAAAGCGAGAAAACCCGCAATTAACTTGCTTTAGGAAACACGACTTGTTGAAAAACCCCTACCCGCTTAAAACCTAAGCAACCCCTTTTCCAAAATATGATTCTTTTTTTCCTCTTCTACCCCTAGTTTACCTTCAAACGCTAACCACACTCGCTCCCAAAGCAAAGGGTTACACACTTTGAAAGCCTACACTAAAGAAATCACGGTGTGGCCCCCACCAGAAACGAATTCCCCTCTTAATATAGCTTTTTGAAGCAAGAGATCGGCGAGTATCGCGACAGACCGGGGGGGGCCGTGTATTGCGACAGACCGGGGGCCAGGTATTGCGACAGACCGGGGGGGCTGTGCATCGTGATAGATGGGGCGCTGGGCGAGTATCGCAACAGCTAACTAGAGTCCTCGCGCAGAGCTACCGGGAAGACGTCCGTTGGTCGAAGATGAGAAACACTCTTAGTAGGTACAAAGGTGGAAGCCATAACTTGCAAATGCAGACTGCTCTAACACTCAATGTAGTTGCAAAGTGAGAAATGAGGAGACAGGACTCCTATTTATAACCTTTCTAGAATTTGTAAGTGATGGGTCCCACCTTTTCATAGAAGTGACTTTTCCTTAAATTAAAACATAAGAGTCTTGGAAAGGAAAACTTTGACATTTGAGATCACATCAAAGAAAATAAACAATAAGAATGCTCATTCAAGAAAAACCTTGAGAATGTACAGATACAAGTAGAATGTGGCCAAAATATCCTTGAAGCAAATGTGAAGAATTTTGCATTGCAAAAATAGGTTTGTTTACAGGTTTCACAGTATCTTTACCAAAAAGAGTTATGACAATGAAATTTCAGTTCCATCCATGCTCCAATCTGCAAGAACCTTGATTTTGTCTTCCAATCTCTTTCCAATCTGTGGACAATTCAAAAAAGATTAAAACATTTTCAAATCATGAACAATAGTGATAGAATAAGATATATATATATATATCTATATGTATATATGGAATACAACTCTTACCACGTTCCCTCGTATTCGAAATTTGAAATCATGAAGATCATCATATCCAATGATAAGTAAGTGCTCTCTCAAGTTGGCCAAGTTCCAATGTTGATTAACTAAAACCACCTCCATATCATTGTTTGATAACTTCACATTAATTTCAAATGAAGCTAAAGATCCCTCTGAGCTTTGCAAAGGTATCAACTCTCCTAGTTTACACATCCAACTATGATAATAAAATCTGATGTACAATGAGGTGCGATGTTTTAAATAGCGAAACCCTATACCTGTGTCACCAATTCTAGAATGATATCTATCCCTTTTTGACAATCCTTCTACATAACCCCAGTTTTCCCCGAACAATCCTTCTATTGCTTCATATTTAATATCTTTACATAGGAATATTGTAGGAGTTTCTACAAAAGGAATGCCTTGAAATATGAAAACAAAGCAATGGATTGGTAGAGTCCAATGAAGAACTATTGATCTAGACACTCGTGTGAATTTCAAAGAGTTATGTATGTCCATCACCATCTTATGCTTGAAAGATGATATGGACCAAAAATCAGGTTTTGGCCACTCTAAACTAAGAAGAGAGTCAGCTTTGATAATCTCCAACCTTCCATATTCACCATCTGGGGAAGGAACAATGTACTTGTGAGTGTAAAAGAAGATCCTTTCACGAATAAGTTTAGCAGGAGGTACATCTGGAAACATTAATGCCCCAATGTCTACATTTAATGCTTTGAAAGTTCCTGTAAGACTATGAAGTGGTTCCTCTTCCACTAAACTAGAAGGAAATATGATTGTATCAATGAAAAACATATGAGATGAGTAATTAAGACATTTAACACCATGAAGCATTGAAAAAATAGAAATACTCACAATGGATTGGATATCTAATTCTACGATCTCAAACACGATGAGGTCCAAGTCCTGATGGCTGCATGTACACAATTTTCTAACTTCATGGTTGAAACTGTGAAGACATGTTGTACAATAACAACCATCCCACCATGTGTTTGCTGCTTGAAGCCTAAGAGCTTACCTTTCCAATGAAGATCCAAATTTCCACGATCTCAAACACGATGAGGTCCAAGTCCAGATGGCTGCATGTACACCCATGCACCTTTTCAAAACTCTTGCGGTAGCCAACTTCCTTCCATTGTTTTGATGTTGTGGCACATCATTGTGTGAACTTCTTCTTTTGGTCTCCTACGAGCTCTGGAGCTTTCCATGGGAGTAAGAGTTGTTGTCATTGCTGTAGAAGTTGGGAGAATGGTAGGAGGAGAAACAATGCTTCTGTTGTGTGGTATGGAGGGAATAGAGGTGAAAAATATGACTTTTTGGGTTTTGGGTATGAAAATGGGAGTTTGAAGAGGGAAAATAGAGTTTTTTGAGTTATTTTGAAAAAAGTCACTTTTTTAGTTCAAAAACATGCACGGATTTTGAATTAGAAGTCAAAAATGTCACTTTTGACCCTGAAAAGTGATATGGAGGTTATTTAATGGTATTATGATGAGTTTTACAACTTTTAAAAAATTTTGAATTTTTGGGCCCAGCCTAATAACGAGATTTCTTCTCTTTCTAGAAGACAACCCTGAACATAGAGGAATCTTGTCCCCTCTTTCCCCTTCAACCTAGTATTTTGTAGGGTATAGACTGTGGCCACCACCCTCTTCTGATTGGTCCATCACTAATCACTCCTTAAGCTAAAAGGCCCATCTAGGGTTCACCTTTTTTCCTAATGGATATCAACCATATGCTAGCAAGTCGCTCCACGTTTCAACTACCCTCATTGCGAGCTCACTAAAATAGAAGTTATTGTAGCCAGTGAGCTTCAATAAAAGAGGTAGCCAACACCCATTGAGGCTTGGTAGCTCCTTGCTTCATGGGGATTCCCAGATGCTTGAAAGATCCATATCTCTCTCTCTCTATCTCTAGTTTGCTCCATGCACTTTTGTCCATGTAGAAAATTTGAATAAGCTTCTCTCCCTCTGTCTCTTTACAACAATCTACTACATGGAGCAAACAGAGAAGAAAGAGAGATGGAGTGATTGATTTGAAGAGAGAGATGAGAGAAATATCAAGAATCTCTCTCTTTTTGTGTCTCTTACAGATTTCATAGAGCACGTAAATAAGGAAAGAAGAAAGAAAGTAGAAAGAAAAAGAATATGTACCTCAAAAAGAACATCAAAGATCTTATCAACCACTCTCATTTAAGTAGGGATCCAAGATTTGTCTTTCTTTCAAACTTTCCGAATTGCACGTAAAATTTCTCGGGAACTTCCAGATTTAAGAGTCTTCCATTCTATTCCATTTTTTATTTTTCACATTTTTTTCCTTTTTATTTTCTTATTTCACTATAAGATCACCTATTTTATTTACAAAGGATGTTGTTTTTTACAAGGGTTTAGGGGTCCAAACCAATGGCATTTAGACAATGTTTCTAAGGTTCTCTCATTTATATGTTAAAGGTTATGTCTCTTAAAACATATGCACACTATCACATGACTTTTAAACGTTCAATTATACTAGGTACACATGCACATATCGACAAGTTTAAATGCTCTTTCTCATATGATAATCTTAACGAAATCATGAGGTACCCTACACACATCACTTAGTTACCCAGGGTATGTTCACATGCTCTTAGGTTCATATCCATAGCCGCACATATAGGCATAAAACACCTAAGTTTGTGGCAAGATAGACACTCACATAGGCATATATAGCTATTTAGAACTTGTGGAACATATACAAAGATCAATGATTGTCCATACATAGATGTATGGATAGGAATTCACCACATTAACTTAATTGCTCACATACACACAAGGTGATTCATACATAGGGTTGCCCATCTTTGGGACTTGCAAAAACATATAGAAAGAAATAAGTTTACTTAAAGCTAGAGTGCACACTTGGGGTTTCTTCATTTTTCATATATATATATATATATATATATATATATATATATATATATATATATATATATATATATATATATATATATATATATATATATATATATATATATATATAAGGTTATGTATATGGGTGTGTGTGTGTGTGTGTATGTATGTATATAAGGTTATGTATAGAGGATAAATAAAGATAAAGTGGAGGGTTCCAATGAAGGTTCAATGATGTTCTCTTGTTCTGATCAAAGCACATATTTTTACTTTTTCAACTTACAGGCACTCAAAGAGAGAGTTTAGTCAAATGAAAAGCTTAGATAAAACATATTTTTGAGAGTGTACATATAACCAGTTTGGAAGAGAACTTTTATTTTGCATTGCAAGTCACAATGATGAAATCGTTTCGACATCCACCCCCACTAAACTTGCACCATCTTGGTGGGCCAACCTCTAGATCAGCTCAAAAAAAATAGACAAGTATGAAATGGTCATGGATAGGTTCTAACCACTTTTTCAAAAATTTAGAAATAAATATATATGTATTTCATGCAAATTTATGAAGATTAGTCCAAATTTGGAGAAATAAGTAGATGCAACCTTCACATACATCTTACTGTGTTCTAGTTTTTGCAATCACAGAAGCAATCATACGAATAAATTGTCAACTTCATACATCTTTTGTTCATTCAACCTGTTTTGTTGTAAAAACTTGTCAGGGGAGCACTAGATTGTGCTCTCTGACTACACAAGACAAGATTTCGGAAACACAGTTCTGATTACAAGAATACCCACGAAGGGAAAATGCTACAAGAATATACGATCGATACAAGATGTCCCACAACCCGGGACCAATAGGTATGGAAAACTCGACTAGAGATGATACAGGAGATCCCACAACCCGGGATCGTAGGTAGGAAACAAGATATCTCGATTACAAGAAATCCCCTCAGGGATATGAACTGGATACAAGAAATAACTAGAAAGGATCTCGTACTACGAGATTACAATAGGACAAGAAAGGATGTCCACAATACAAGACTAGACAAGACTAGAGCTAGAAACAAGACTAGAACTTGAACTGGAACTTGAATGTACTTACTTGGAGGTCACGACTCCTTGAGCTCCCAAGACTGGCATTGGCAAGACTGATTATGAATGTGGCCAACCCCTCCTTATATAGGTTTTCAAGGGCGGTTCCCAAGGCGGTTGCGAACTGATGATGTCATCATGATGTCATCGATTTGTAACAAGACCTCCCAATGTCAGAATTCAGCGAATAGACAGTTGATCTTGGGGTTTTGGCACATTCCGGACGCAATGGAAGCATTGGTTTCTCCTAATTCTGAACCAATCATGAGATACAGGGTTCACATGGAATCTTAGGTTCAGGATGGTTTCCTTCGTCCATGACATCACCTCCCCCTCAAGCGACGAGTTCCACGAGGAGCGGTCATGTTATCTGGTCTCGGCTTCGTTGGATTTTTCTTATGGAATTCTCGAACCTTGATTGGTGCTCTCTGAAGGTTTTCTGCAGGTTCCCAAGTACGATCACTGATGTCATACCCTTTCCAATGAATAAGGTATTCCAATCTTCCCCGGGATATTCTGGAATCTAGGACATGCTCGACTTCAAATTCTTCATGATCATCAATCTCAATAGGTGGTGAAGGACTAGGTCTCTCCCCCCTCAATGGTGAAATCTGATATGGTTCCAACATGGATACATGGAAAACTGGATGTATTCTCATGGTACTCGGTAACTGGAGTTTGAAGGTGACTGGATTAATCTTGGCCAAGATGGTAAATGGTCCAAACTTTTGATGATCTAACTTTGCACAAGGCCTTGAAGTTTGTAAATTGTTTCGGAGTAACCATACTTTATCCCCAATTTGATACGATGGATTCTGGACACGATGTTGATCTGCATAGTACTTATATTGTTGTTGAGCTTTATGGATCTCTTCCTTCAGTTCTTTGTGAATGTCCATCAGGTACTGGGCCTTGTCTCTGGCAGCTGGGTTCTTGACATGATTTGAGAGTTGTATATCCATCCTTGGATGTTGTCCATAGTTTGCAAAGAAGGGAGTTTGCTTAGTAGATGCATGAACACTATTGTTATAGGCAAACTCTGCAAAGGGTAACAACTCAAACCAGTCATTTTGGTGATAGTTGCTAGTGCAACGGAGATATTGCTCCAGGACTTGATTCACTCGTTCTGTTTGTCCATCAGTCTGTGGATGATTTGCTGTAGATAGTTTAACTTGAACACCAAGGAGCTTGCAAAGACTGTTCCAAAAGCTGGATATGAACTGTGGACCTCGATCACTGACAATGTCATCAGGCAATCCATGAAGCCTAAATATGTACCTAAGAAAAAGTCTGGCAGTGGCTGCACCTGTGATTGCCTTGGTAGTTGGAATGAAGTGTGCCATCTTTGTAAATCTATCCACAATAACAAGAATGGCATCATACTTATCTGACTTTGGTAGATCTGTGATGAAATCCATCGACAATGAAGCCCATGGCCTTTCTGGAATAGGTAGAGGTTGCAAGAGGCCATGAGGTTTATGTCGGGGTACCTTAGATCTATTGCAAGTATCACAGGTTCGAATGTATTCTTTGACTTCCTTCCACATCTGAGGCCACCAAAAGTCCCTTGATATGAGTTCTATTGTTTTATTTACTCCAAAATGTCCTGCTGCAAGGTTGTCATGGCGTTGTTGAAGTACTTGGATCCTGGGCTTTCCTGGAGGGACATACAATAGGTTCTTATAGAGTAGTAAACCATCCTTTTCCTGAAATTCGTTTACTTCTTGGAATTTTCCTTCTTGAGCTTTCTGCTTAACGTTACAAAACAATTCATCCTGTGGTAGATTCTCACGGATCAACTGATTCAAGGCTGAATCTTCATGATGGCTTGAAGAGATAGCTGCTAACTGGAGATGCTCGGGCTTGAGTAATACACTCTCTTGTTGATCAAAGGCCTCTTCACCCTTCTTTGGTGCAAGGTAAGATCTTCTGGATAGGGCATCTGACTGACATTGATGACGTCCTGGACGGTATGTGATGACAAAGTCGAATCTGGATAAAAAGTTACTCCATCGAGATTGCCTTCTATTGAGGATCCGGGTGGTCATAAAATACTCTAGGTTCTTGTGATCTGAATATACAATGACTTTATGAGCTGCTCCTTCTAGATGGTGACGCCAGGTATCAAACGCGTCTACTATGGCAAGGAGTTCTTTATCATGAATTTCATAATTAATTTCTGGAGGGGAAAACTTCCTTGAATGATATGCAACTGGATGTAGTTGTCCATCATCTCCATATTGGGAAAGAATGGCCCCTAGAGCAAAGTCCGATGCATCTGTCTCAAGGAAGAAGGGCTTACTAGAATCAGGATGAACTAGGATTGGAGCAGTAGTGAATGCTGATTTCAAGGTCTGAAAGGCCTTCTCTGCTTCTTCGGTCCATGAGAATTTGGAGTTCCCTGTAAGCTTGGTAAGAGGTGTCACTATCTTGGAGTAATCTCTGATGAATATCCTATAGAAATTGGCAAACCCCAAAAAACATTGTACATCTCGAACACATGAAGGTGGTTGCCAATCAAGGATTGTCTCAATCTTCTTAGGGTCCATAAAAATTCCTTTATCTGATACTATGTACCCTAAAAATTCCACTTCTGTCTTATGAAAAGAACACTTCTCCAATTTCGCATACAATCCTTTTTCTCTTAGTTTCTCTAGGACTATCTTTACATGATCTTCATGATCCTCTAGATTTTTTGAAAATATCAAGATATCATCAAGGTATATTACAACAAAATCATCTAAATATTCTCGAAAAATATCATTCATCATATGTTGGAAGACAGCTGGAGCATTTGTAAGACCGAAGGGCATAACTACATATTCAAAATGCCCATACCTTGTTCGAAATGCTGTCTTCCATTCGTCTCCTTCTCTGATCCTGACAAGGTTGTAAGCTCCTCGAAGATCAATTTTCGTGAAGAATTTTGCTTTTCCAAGGCGTTCCAAGAGCTCTGATATGAGTGGTAGAGGGTATCTGTTTTTTATAGTGACTTTGTTCAATCCACGATAATCTACACACATCCGGAGAGTCCCATCCTTCTTCTTTACAAATAGAATAGGAGCTCCTGCTGGAGACTTCGAGTGTTTGATAAACCCCTTTGCTAGATTCTCATCAATGTTCTTGCGTAGTTCTGTAAGTTCCTCTGGAGATAGTCTGTAGATTGGTCCAAAGGGTGGTTGTGTTCCCTCTTGAAGATCTATGGGACAATCATAAGGTCTATGCTCTGGAAGGATATCTGCATTCTTCTTTTCAAAAACATCTTCAAAGCCGTTGTACTGATTGGGTAGCTGTACTGGATCATCTTTCTTGGATTCTTGAGCTGGTATGGCATAGATCATATATGTAGGTTCCTTCCTTACTGCATGTATGAAGGCTTTAGCTCCAACATATGTTGGGTTCTTCTGGATATCTCGACGGGTGATTTTATTCTTTTCCCAATTAATTTCTGGATTATGTTTCTTTAACCACGGCATTCCGATGATAACCATATTTGCTGGACTCGATATTACATTGAAACATATGTGTGAATCATGGTCACCAAGGTGTACTCTTAGTGGTATGGTTTCCATGGTTATATTCCCCGATGCTAGAGGCCGTCCATCTACTACTTCGGCTACTACTGGTCTGTTCTTTCGAAGTACTGGAATTCCATGTTTCTTAACGAGTCCTTCATCAATGAAACATGAGGACGCTCCTGAATCTACTAGAGCTATGAGGGAAAGGGTCTTCTTAGACAGGATTAACTTGACAGGGGCAAGACATGTTTCTACGGGTGTGGATGGAATTATGAGACCCTTTCGTATATCATGGTCCGGCTGTATGGTCTCTTTTACAACTGGACTTCCTCGTTTCCCTGCTCTACAAGGGTGGCTGCGACTTTGGAGTTTGTTCTCTTGTTGGGACAATTAACTGCAATGTGGCCAGGGTTTCCACAATATAGACATAATTTGTTATCCCTCCTTCTTTGTTTCTCTTGTGGTGTTAGAGGCTGGAACCTAGTTACATCTATCTGCATAGGTTCGGGCATAGTGTCATCTCTAGGAGTAGGCTGGAAAGGTTTCCATTGGCGAGGTCTTCCTTCTACTTGTTTTTCTTGTTTCCTTTCAAAAAGACGGTTATCACATTGAATGGCTTGGTTGATGTATTCATTCAATGTCTTCACCTCTGGCATCGTGAGTAGAAGGTCCTTCACGTCATCCCTTAAGCCCCATCTAAATTGGCTAATGAAATAATCTTCATGCCAAGTGAGGTCACATATCAATTGCCTAAATTCTGATGCATAGGTAGAGGCAGGGCGGTTACCTTGACGTAGCTTTCGAAGTTTTGTTTCTGCCACTCGACTCGTGTCTGCATCTCCAAATGTGGCGACAAGCTCTCCAAGAAATGCCTCATAATTATGAAGTACGGCCATATCCTTCTCCAAGATTGGGGCGAACCATGATAAAGCTTGACCATAGAGCAAGGTTCCAATAAAACCGACCTTGGATGCATCATCAGGGTATCTATCAGGCTGCATGCGAATGTACAATTTGACTTGTTGCAAGAATCCTCGAAACTTTGTACGATCACCATTGAACTTTTCTGGCATGCAAATCTTGGGTTCCTTCACAAATGATGTACTGGGCCGTTGGTTCACTTGAATACTCCCTTGATTCGCTTGAAGACTCCCGATTCGTTCTTGTAATTCTTGAAGGAGTGTACCTACATGCACTGGATGTCCCATCTCGACTTGTGTCTGTCGACGACTTAGGTCTTCGACTTGTTGTTGGAGACTCTGAAGTGATGCTACGATCTGTTCATAAGCGTTCTCCATGATGTCTGGTCTTGGATAGAAGACAGTCTTGCCAAAATGTCAGGGGAGCACTAGATTGTGCTCTCTGACTACACAAGACAAGATTTCGGAAACACAGTTCTGATTACAAGAATACCCACGAAGGGAAAATGCTACAAGAATATACGATCGATACAAGATGTCCCACAACCCGGGACCAATAGGTATGGAAAACTCGACTAGAGATGATACAGGAGATCCCACAACCCGGGATCGTAGGTAGGAAACAAGATATCTCGATTACAAGAAATCCCCTCAGGGATATGAACTGGATACAAGAAATAACTAGAAAGGATCTCGTACTACGAGATTACAATAGGACAAGAAAGGATGTCCACAATACAAGACTAGACAAGACTAGAGCTAGAAACAAGACTAGAACTTGAACTGGAACTTGAATGTACTTACTTGGAGGTCACGACTCCTTGAGCTCCCAAGACTGGCATTGGCAAGACTGATTATGAATGTGGCCAACCCCTCCTTATATAGGTTTTCAAGGGCGGTTCCCAAGGCGGTTGCGAACTGATGATGTCATCATGATGTCATCGATTTGTAACAAGACCTCCCAATGTCAGAATTCAGCGAATAGACAGTTGATCTTGGGGTTTTGGCACATTCCGGACGCAATGGAAGCATTGGTTTCTCCTAATTCTGAACCAATCATGAGATACAGGGTTCACATGGAATCTTAGGTTCAGGATGGTTTCCTTCGTCCATGACAAAACTTCTCTTAAGCAGTAGTATATACTAGCTTTACTAACTCAACTTGTAGAATTATATTTTGTTTCCTTCATTTATTTCTTACCATCCAACTCTCCATACGATCTTATTCTTTTCTTTACTTTTTATTTTATTTTTCTTTTTGTTTCCTTTTTCTCTTCATCTTAGTTCAACTCTTTTTCTATTTATTGTTATTTTCACATGTCGGCCTATGCCTACATTAGGTGCAACTCATGGACTTTGCTGCATGGGCATGTTTACTCCACCTATCTACTGACCAAATATAGTGCACGACACACAATGTTAGTTTTATATTAAATCAATGTCAGCTTGTGGCTCTAACCACCCGACAAGAGTTACTCCACTTGCCTATCGATCCATATAGGTGCATGACAATATATAGCTCAAGCTTATGATGAAACTAGCGTTAGCTCATGGCTTTGATCACCTGATCAAGATTGTTCCACCTGCCTACTAGCCCATCGCAGCATAGTGATAACACATGTACATGCATATATTACTAGCTTGAGTATGAAGGTTTTGTTAACTCATAATCTATCTAGAGGTAGAATCATTAGGAAATAAATAGTAGGATTCAAAGAATACCACTCATTAAGTGTTCAAATCTAATAGTATATACATGCACTTATTTTATGTTTTCTATCGGGTCCCAAAGTTCTCATTTTGGAAAGTTTCCAGTCTACTAATTGAATCTATTCATATCATTTCTAGTCTTTCATACTTCACAAAAAATCATAATAGATGTTTGCTACCTTGATCTTACTTGATTTTCTTAAATTTGTACAAATCTTAATGCATTTATTACAAATATATATATATATATATATATATATATATATATATATATATATATATATATATATATATATATATATATATATATATATATATATATATATATATATATATATATATATATATATATATAGGAATGAGCAATCCTATTTCTCATTGCTTGTTCTTCATTTGAATAACGTAATTCTTTTTTCTGGAGTCCTATTTCTTAGGGGAGTGCCATCTTATTCTCGTAAAACATAGGTACATTTAGAAGCAGAAACAACAATGTACTCTCATAAATGAGTACCTCATCCCCAAACTCTATTGATAATGGCCTAAATTGATGTCTCTTATCGAAATAAATCTTATTTTGCAAACATGGTTCTTTTAATTCTTTAATGGATTCTTTTATATTATCATTCCCTTGTTCTAACTGTTTAATTTTTAAAGTCAATAAATCTTCTTGCGACAAATTGTCTTCCCATTCTAAGTGCATCGAGTTTATTATTTGATTGTGAATAGTGGAAATTGGCTTTTAACAATACATGAGTTCAGCTCGCATAAAGCGAGTTGATCTAGTATATGTCATTCGATCGGCCCATAAAGAAAATGGTAGATATCTTGGACATTGGATGATATCTCCATTACATGCCTTTGAGATTGCCTTCACTATGGAAGGATGACTTCACTCAATCTTCCCATTCATGTTTTGGTTATAGGCTATCATTAGAGACAAGGGAATCCCATGGTAGTCAAAAAAGTCTCTCGCCTCTCTAGCATCTAGCTCACCTTGATCTGCTACTACTTCTTTCACATATCGAAATGTGGATATCACTTCTTCCAAAAGGAATAGGCATACATTATAAGCAGTGTTAGGCCAAAGCACATGACCTTCTACATGATTTGTCAAGTCTTCACGTGCAAGTACTATATACTCTCAGCATTATTGCTTTTAGGCATAGTCACAAGGTCTACTGCCCACTTGTAATGAATACAAGGTGGGGAAGTTGGGATCTCTTTTTCTGAGCTAGGAATGTATCTGACATGTGGTAGATGTGCTCAAAAATCCTTCACAATTACATACGCCCTCTACCAGCAATAACTTTCTTAATTTTTTTCATATGTCATGACCTATCCATAAGATTTCATGCATATCTCCCATAACTCGCACTTGTGGACTTATTAATCCTAATAATCTTTGTGGGTTTTTCACCTTCCCTCTATCATGTCGCCAAAGATTTCCATCTTTTAGAAAGAAGTTAAAACACTTCTTTATGATGTTCCAGAATCAATTTGTTATCCAACTTGGGACAAGTTGAAACGTTCTTAGATAATATCTTATATCTTCTCGTTCTCCCTCATATTCTTCTTCTTTAAATTGATATTACACAAAAATAGATGGATCATAACTAATCAAGTTTATTCCTTGATGTGTTGCTTTTCATCATCATCACATGTTGATCAAGAACGCATATAAGCAACAGTATTATGTTTTCCAAGAATCTTCTTACTTCACTAACATTGCAACACACTTCTGAAATTGTACTAATGGCATCAACTTTTTGTGGATATGGCCTATGGCCAGAATGCGCACATAGATTTACGACAATAGAAAAATTGTTGGCTCCGAAAGTGGATTTCTCTAAAGACAAAGTCAGTCCAACCTCATTGAATCTTTAAGAGATTCTTTTAGAGTCAGCAATGTGATTAGAGATAAACTTTCTACATATAGATGAATCTAAAACTGCATATTTTTCCCTTTTGGCACACCCTTTTATTGGAACGTCATCGATAAAAGGCACAGTCACCTTAGGAATGAACTCATGTAAGACCAGGTTCATAGCGTTCATCATGTGGGCCATGGAATTCGTTGCTCCTTGTGGAAGAGAACATAAACACACTAGACCTAAAGGATTTCTCATCATCATTTTATCTCTACTTTCAATGTCTATATGAAACTAGTCATATCGTGAGTATAGATCTCCCATTGAATAGATGGGTGGCCGAAAAATATTTATGCAAACTCATCTACAATTTGTCTTGTTCTTAGATTTTTTAAAGTGCCTTGTTAATAGGTTGAAGATCCTGTATGAAACATAACTTCTTGTTCTTTTTAGGTACTATGAACCATCGGTTTGAATATGGTTTTGACGATGGTTCTAGGATTTTCATGGAAATATTCTCCTTTGAAAATCTCATTGGCTCAAAATAATGAGGTTTTGGGACCGGTATCAGCCAAAGATTCCATGCGGTATGGTGAATATAATCATAGGAGCTACAAGCTTTGGATCAATGCATCCTATTTTATGCGAGAATAAGGAAAATTATTTTCCATGATGCACGACTATCTTTCTAAATTGAGGTTTTCGCCTTTTGGGCAAAATTCTTCTCCGAACATTATATATTTCATAGTTTTCTCATTAAGTGTATGTCCTATTGTAGATCAATCTCTAAGAATAAGATCCTCAAAAACTCATCTAATTATGTCATAACTCTCTTTGGGCAATGAGTGAGCTATGGGTTTAATTTTCTTTTCTACTATTTTATATTTAGTATCAATCTTGAAATCATGTTCTGCTAAGAAATTAGCAATCAATGGATATTCCTTAATAGATTCAAGAATGATAAGTTTTGAATCAGTTTTTTCTTGAAGAGCATTCTCAAGTTCTTATATCAAGGTAGAAATTTTTGAAAGCTCAATCATACACTCAATATATTCTTACGGTGAAATTAATCCTAAGTTTCAAAAATATTTTTCATTTCTTTTCTAAATTTAATCATAAGTTTTTTTCCTAATAAAGTGTAAATTAGTTTTAGGGGTGCAAACTAAAATGCTCTCAAAGTTATATACATCATTAGGCAAGACATCAATCCACTATCCACTATTGTTGCACACAATAGTGGAATCTATTAGAAATTTTTATCATAGTAGGCCCCAAATTCTCTTACACATGGTGGATTTTCACACACATGATTGCAAGAGTGAATGGGATTTTGTCGTAGGTTTTTCCAATTTCTTGAATGATTGGTGCAGATTTTCATTGATTGCAAGGAATCCATTCTAGACCTAGAAGGAATTCTTGCATATGCAGACCCATAATTCATAGCTTTCATTTCCATCCTCATTTCTCTTATAAATGGTTGTCCGAGAATCACTTCATATGAGCAGTTATCATGCACAAAGAAATGAAATTCCTCTTGAACACCTCCTATCATAATAGGTACATGTGCACATGCACTTAGCGAAATTCTTGACCCATTGTTGGCTATGCTCATTCTCTAGCATGATTTTTGTCAATGGGCCATCTAAATTTATTGAAGAATTTCTTTGAGATTACATTTATCTCTGAGCCTGAATAATTTAGGGCTAGAGCTAAACATGAATATTTTTCATCGCCAATCAAAATTTTGACTTTTGGAGTTCCTCATGCTTGGAAAGTTGCATCAAATTGGCTTTCATCTTTAGTCATTTCACCATCTGGAAGAATTGGACCAAGAAAATTTCTTTGTAAACCTCATGTCATAATATCCTCCTCCTCATAGTATCGCTATCACTTAACGTGACAAATTCATGCATCGCTAAGGTTTCCTCTGCAACAACTTGCATGTCCTCATCTTGAGGTAGTGGATATTATCTTCTTCTTATAAGTCTTATAAAATTGTCCTTCAACTCCAGTTTTGCAATAGAAAACACTTGTTCAAGGGACATAGTAACTTGCGCTTCTAATAAAATGTCATTTAGAATCTCTCTGGCATCATTTTTCTTCTCGAGTTCCAAGATCATAATTGCTCTAGGAGCTTTCTTCACTTTCTTTTTCCCTTTTTCCTCTCCTTGTTTATGATCATCTTTTTTATTATTTTGATTTTGATTAATTTGAGTTGGGGGTTTAAGTTGCATTCTAAAATCACATAATTTTCTATCAACTTCAACCACAAGTTGATTATCCTTATCCTTTTTTTAATTCTTTGCGTGCATAAGTAGCATGGTCTTGATTGTCACGCTAGACACATGGCTTACTACCAGTTCCTCATTTGTCACTATTTCTTTGCAAAGCTGACTGAGTAGCTGACTAAGTAGGAGGAACTGGCTGATAAGCTGGATGAGGAGGAGGGAATTGTGACATAACAAGCTCCATTGGCTGAGCCATATTTGCTTGCCCCAATCCACTACTACTAGCCCCAAGCTCATGCAAGCTTATGGAAAAGAGCTTGTTAGTTACATGTGCGACCTCTTTAAGAAGATATGCTTGCATATTCATTGCATTCTCCGATTGCTTACATTAAATATCTAGTTGAAATCCAATTGGGGTCTTAGGAGTGACTGGAACATTGGTTGTAGTCATAGTTGCTAGTGTTAGCATTTTAGAATTTCCTGAGGTAGGTAGGTTTCTAAGATGAGTAGAAATTGGATTTTCATTTAGTAAAGATTGATGTTGTCTCATCTGAGCAACGAACTCTATTTCACGTTTAATGGTTTGCCAATCATCTCTCAATCGGTATCTTTTCCTAGGCTTCTCTATTCTACATTCTACCTAAGCTCTATCCTCTAGGCTTCAGACTTCGGGAAGCGAATGATAAGATCAAGGTTTAATGCATTCCTATCTTCTTCAAGAAACTAAAGGAACCATCTCATAAATGCACCATGCAGGTGAGCTAGAGACTCACTTATTTTAAGGGAATTAACCCATCTCATGAACCCTTCTCGACTATGGTGATTAAAATCTTCAAGAAAGAACGTCTTGTGGAGTTCATTCCTTGAGTGACCCCAAGGTGTAGTAGCATGCTCATGGATACTTTCAAGAATAGATCCAGAGACAATTTATTTGATGTACTATACTAGTACATTGTTAGGCAATCCTTGGATCTGCGCTTTCTCTTCAAACACATCCACATTATCAGTAAAATTAAGTCCAATGAATTTACCTTTATCATGCAAGATTGGATGCATTGTTCATGCATCTTTCTTTTTAATTATCATATTTTTATATACTTCTTCCATTTTATGCTCTTGATGTTGCCTAGAGTAAGCTATCAAATCTATAATAACATTTTCTAAAAGCTTTCTGAAGTGCCTAAACCTTTTGTTATATAGGATACCTAGGAAATTAGACTTTGCTAAAACCTAGACCTTTTTAACCTATCTTCTTTCTTTCCTTTCTTTGATTTTTCTTTATTATACTTGATTAATTTTCTTATAGGAAAATAGTCTTAATCTTCTTGTTTTTAAAGTTTATAACTCTTTTACTTTCTAGATTCTCTTTAATTCAAACAAAAACCATGCCTTCCTATTCTTTTCGAAGGTTATCTAATTTGTTTTTTAGAGGGTTTGGATAGCAATGATAAAAACAAAAAAGTAGTATCAAATAACTAGTAGAGAAACTAAGAATAATTTTTCTCAAGTCTAACAATAACAATAAGAAACCTTTCTTTATGCTCTAAAGTATTTATAATGAATGAATATATCGAGTGCAAATGAAGTGATTTCTCATGCAAAATGCAAAGCATTCTCTTTATGTTTTTAGATAAATGATACTTGCATACAATCATTATCTTTCCTAATGCAATTAATAGTACTCCTTATGTATGTTATGCAAAACAATGCAAATGCAAGTGATATATCTTTTTGTGTTTTTGCCAAATTGGAAGAACTTGAAAAACTGTTACCATAAGTTTACTATAGCAGAAGTTTAAGTGCCCATTTTGATATGTTGTTTATAGATTTTTCATAAATAAATCCTAAGTACAAAAACCTAGAAGTGAATTATCGAACGAAGATGAAATGTTTGTCCATTGGGGGGGGGGATGTCGAGGCTTCTTCTCCTTGAATGTTCCTCTCCCCGTGGAGGTGCTTAGCTCCCTAGGGAACAAGCCTAAGCAACTAGGGAAAAGGACCTGGAACAACAAGAGCTCAACTCATTGAACTTTCTCCATGTATCTACAGGCAAGAAGAATTCAAGGATTTAATTTTTGGTCAACACTGAATCACACCTTACAAGCCTAAGCACAAAATTGCCATACTTCACGTTAGGTTCACCAAGGATGTAAGGGCATGCACAAAGATCACGGGGTAGATCAATTCCAATTTCTCAATGGGTCCTATAGGTGACTTCATGCAAGTTGTTATTCAGTCTGCTTTGGGACTTATGACATGAAAATTGTGCTGTGAAATTTTTTTTGACTTTATTCTAGTGGTTAACATAGATGGCAAACATCAATTGACTACATGCAAAAAAAATCTGATTTTTAGAGGAGATGAAAACATTCATGTTTGTAAGATGAACAAAATAACTCTATACAATTTAGGCAAATATAAGTAAACTCTCTAAGATAATTTTCAAGTTTATCTAAATGAGATGGTAACATTCATATAAGAAGGAAATGAAAACTAACATAACAAAGAATCCTATAGAGATTATGAAAATATAAGAGTTTTAAGTTCTAATACAATTGGATTTAAATCCCATTTGCTAGAAAAGTCTAAAGAGAAGGATTCAAGGGACTATAGCTTCGATCTTCTGCATAGACCTTCACCTTCTCATTTGTAATACTCGTCAATATCAGGTGCTCTTTAGTGCTCCCAAAAGGAACATCCCAAAAAAACATAAGTATATTCATAAGAAGCAAAATACACTCTTGTTTATTGTTTTTCAATATTTCTTTCACACATAAAAAATTTCATTTGCATACATATATTTGTATCTTTCACAGGTATTCACAAACCTCATAAACATGCATGAAATCATTTGCCTATGCATCTCACGTAGATGCACACATTATTCACATGCATTCATTCATGCACATATGCACTTTTAATTATGCACATGCATTCTTGCATACTTCACTCATAATTATGCATTCTTACATTACTCATAAACATGCATCAACATGCATATAATTATATGTATATGCTTCTCACTTATACATTCTTATACACTATCACATGCATTCTCTCCCATTCAAATACATACACTCATGCATATGCATTCATTCTCATGCACATGCATTCACACACTTTCATGCATGTTTTCATGCACTCATACTCATGCATGTTTTCATGCACATGTATGCTCACATTCATGCATCTCTTCCTCTCACATTCATGCGCACATACTCTCATAGAGTATCACTTACACTCATGCATGCATTCTATGCATAGGCATGCACTTATTTCATACATCTATGCTCAGACTTAAACACACATGCATTCACACATCTCATGCATGTAGATATGCACAATTATATGTACTCTCCCATACAAATACGCATATATGCATTCATGCACAAGGGCGAACTCTCCCTCCATCTCTCTATCTCTCTATCTTTCTTATAGAATGCAAACCATGCTTCACAAGTTTGATCTAGTCATTATTCAAAATCAACGATATTGAAAGCCACTTTGAAGGTAAAATTCTCTCGAAAATTTTCCTCATTTGGAGGGAATTGACTAGATCTATGTGAATGTTCATTTACAATAAATGAGAATCCTTAACAAAAAAGTCTAATTCCGGTATGACGGAGAGCTGAGTTAGAATGTAATAGTGAGGATAATGTGTTAATGCGAAGGATATGCACAAAGTATATGGTATGTTGAGGTCGAACACAAGAGAAGGAATAGAAAATTGGTTAGAATGTGGGATTCCTTGAGCACAAGAAAATCAAGGTATGGTAGATGATAGAGAAAGTGAACGAAACCACTTTTGGAACATTTCTTCAAAATTTCATGATACACTAAAATCCTCATGAGGCAAAATAGCATATTTGTTCACAAAGTTCTTCCTATACTACTTTGCCTATTAGACACAACTTATTGTCCAACGGCAATTTATTTCGGAATGGAAAAATGGTGTGTCTATTCCAAACATGCGAAGAGTGATTGGACATAATCTGCAAAGTGCAACATTGCAATCGCAACTATTTTGGAGAGGGAAGGATGGACAAACAGAGGCTACAGTGGCAATCATACACAAAAACGAGAGTATTATAAACAGTATATCTCTTCTAATTTTCTTTTCTTTTGAGTGCTCCTTTATGTACAATTAATTTCTTTTTACATTGTGAAATATGAACCTAGAACGGATTCTATATGCTACATCTTTATATCCACCGAGCTAATGGTACAAAAGAAATGCTAAGCACATTACCTATCCAGAAATGCTAAAATGCTTTAAAGTGTTTTGTTTTTTAGTATGCGAGAGGTTTATAATGACATTCCAAGCATCCCTTTTTTATGAGAGCAATGAGAGTATAATCTTCGAATAAGATATTATGCATGAGCTTCAATGGGTTTGTTATATGGGTCCAAATTATCTCTACCCATTTTCCTTTACCCCCTTTTCTTTTCCAGTGTTCTTTCTACTCAAAACACACAACATTTTGAATGTTCAACAATTAAATAGTCAGCAAACATCTACATGATAGTAGATTTAGAGTTGAGGTCCATCAAGAAGTGCAACAAGTGTAGCTATGAAATTACCATACTAACTGTAAGGTCTATACTGAATAAGCTTTTGCAAATTTTCCAAGGCTTGCCTAGCAAAATGGTGTTAAAGAAAACGAACTCTCCTATCCTTAAGAAATTTACATTTCATAGAGAATGAGGCTCTATCAAAGTTAGTAGGTGATTGGTGTTTTCATATAGGGACAGTATCAAAAAGTGAGCTTTCTCAACCACTTTACGTGCAGGGATCAAAGCCTCGAATGCTTAACTATCACGCATATTTCAGAACTTTTTTCAGAATGAGTAAAACTTCAGATTATAGGAAAACTATAAGGTGTCGTCATGAAACAAGGAGAATGCTGAAGAGAAAAAAATCCATGGAAGGTGACACAAAGATTCCTAATACAGTCACGGATTAGCACAAAATCTGCTCATTAAATAATTCATTTGTTTTGAAAATCATGAAGAATCTAATCTTTAATCACGAAAGCAACATGAAGGAGCTACTTCATCATCATCAATCAGTAAAAACTTCTGAGGATTTAGCATTCAGTTATACAACAATAGTCAGGTTAAAAATTTAGCAAAAGACATTTATATCCAAGATATAAATTTAAGAGATAATATCTCTCTCTCTCTCTCATGTGTGCGCACGAGGGTTGCCCTACAAGTTCCTTTAGCCTGTTCCATTACCATGGCATGTTCTGGCATCATACCCAATGATTTTCACAGAGCCGATGGGGATTGACTTTCGTCACGCATGTCCTTGTCCTCGCGAATCACTCAAGTATAGATTACCCAAACTCCTCTAAGATACGAGCTAGAGTTTTGCAATGCTCGCACCATGGCGCATAGAGCTTCGTCATTACGGCAGTAAAAACTTTTCACAAGCTATTCTCTCTGCATAAAATCCTTGTTTGAACAAGAGAATATAGAGAATGCTCACTACTATAAAAAACTCCTTGTGTACCTCACACATGAATTCCTTGCGATGAGTGTAACCTTCATCAACCCTTTTATATACATGAATAGAAGGTACAGTAATATCTGAATCTATGGTAGAGCTCTTAGCAAGAAGAACACTATCAAAGTGTACTTTGAGTTTCTTCCTCGTGACAAAACTTTATGAGCATTTAGAGGTGTTAACGGAGATGAAAAAAAAAAACTTAGATTACAACACTCCTCTCTCTCTCGGGTTGTGCAGCAGTGCTCATTCATCAGATCATTGCATAGAATCAGCACAACACTAAGCCCATTTTCTGTCTTTCCATGACATATTAGCGGACGAAATCAATGGAAGAAAAAGAAACACACAACTCAACATTACTCTCTTCCTCTATAACACTCAACATCTCCTCTCTCTCTTTCTCTCTCTCTCTCTATCTCCACATCTATCGCTTCAATTTCTCTGCGCCATCGACCTCTACACCTCTCTCTCTCTCTCACTCTCTCTCCATAAATAGTAGCTTGCAATGAAATGTTGGTCCACCAAAGCGGGAGCTCACGATGAAACCCTAGTTCATGAGAAGAGGAACTCGCGGAAAAAAAAACCCTAAAAGTATTAGCTTTGCTCATCTAACTCCACAAGCCTACTCCTCTGGTGAATACCATGTACTTCATATTCAATATTCTCTCTCTCTCTCTCTCTCTCTCTCTCTCTCTCTCTCTCTCTCTCTCTCTCTCTCTCTCGTGGGCACGGCCATCTCGTTCCATATCTGTAGTAGAGGATAAGCGGAAGAATAAGAATATCTCTCCTCTCTCTCTCTCTCTCTCTCATAGACACACACACAATCATAGGGTCGTGCTTGAACGTGATCTTATTTACCCTGCGGATATCAAACTTACGCTAGTGAGTCGCTCCCACTTGCAACTACCCTCATTGCGAGCTCACTGAAACAGAAGTTATTGTAGCCAATGAGCTTCGACAAAAGAGGTAGCAAGCAGCCATTGAGGCTTGGTAGCTCCTTGCTGCCCTAGGATTCAAATATGCAGGAAAGATCCACCTCTCTCTCTATATATCTCTAAATCTATAGGGCTATGCCCTCGTAGGTTTGGACCCTTCAGCTAACGCAAAATACCCCGCCATGGATATTCAGATGTAGCACTGGTGGTCTCCTAAGAACAGGCACAAGTTGAGAAGTTTTACATCATAATATAAGGATCATCAAAGGAGCTGCTCTGATACCACTTGTAAATGTGTGCAATTACGGACTTCTTAAAGTGCGTAGCTATGGGGATGCTGATACACACACAAATGACGAGACTGATCCCACTTTTTTTATAAGGCTGTGTGCTCCTCCTCGTCTTTCCCCTCATTTTCTTCTCTCTTTCTCTCTCTCTCTCATTTCTCTCTTTCTCTCTCTCTCTCTCTCTCTCTCTCTCTCTCTCTCTCCAGGTCATATTGTTTACAAGATTAAACTTTCATTATTTCTTACAAACTCAATTAACCTTCAATCCTCACATACGCGAAGTCACCCATCTCTCCTCAGGCTTCTTGAGGAACAATCTTCTATGCTATAATGGAATTACACGAATTGATTCTCATGCCTCTTAGTAGAGAAAAGAAATGATAGACTCCTTATGAGCCAAATGCTCAGATAAGATTAAGGGCTCTCTTTTTGTGTCATGAAAGAAATCTCTCTCTCTCTCTCTCTCTCTATTCGTTAAGCACAGTACAACAATAAAGAAAAAAACAAATTCAAATCATGATGAAAAGAGTATCTGTCTCTTTGTACTTGTGTTAACAAAAAACAACTGATCAAAATTCTTGTGGGGAAACGAAGAATAGAGGTGGTCGTGGATAGAGAATCAACATCGTATTTGTAAAGAATGAACAAGAAAAGGTAAAGCATGAAGAAGAAAATGAATGAACAAGAAAAGGGCAAGAAAGAGTACATGGAGAAAATCCGTAGGGAAATCCAAATGAGCATTGGGAATCTATTTATATCCTCTCTCTAGAAATCTAGAATCTTCTAGCCTTCTCATTTCTATTTTTAGAGAATATTCTTTTTTATTTATTATATTTTCAAAATATTCCTTCTTTTCTATTATTTTTCTATTTCTCGGAATCAAATCTCTTGTTTCTATTTTGATTTTGCTTCTTATTTTTGTATTTTTCTTTTTCTATTTTTACTTCTCTTTCTTTTCCTTTTTAATTTTGACTAAGGTTCTAGTCTGTTTCACACCCATATACAATTTCAATGAAATTAAGGGGTTAGAATTATGATCAATGGCAATTCTAAGGCTCCAAACCTAGGGTTTTTGTTTGGGAAAAATAGGATTTCTTATGATTAGGGCAAGCACGTCAAATAAATGGTTTTATTTACATTATGGGCTAAAATCCTAAAGTTCCTAAGGGTTAAGGTTAAGTTTTCATTGGTGAAAAGTTTAGTTTTTGAGGGTTAAGGTTTGGTTTCAAGGGGGTAAGACTCAATTTCAAGGGTAAGTCTATAGCTGTACACATAGGTTTTCTAGTTCCATAAGCTTCCAACTTTCAATAGATATACAAAGGGTAAAAATAATGGGTTCTTAAGTATTGGGTTCCTAAGGTAAAGGTTATTTTTCGAGATGTTTGGGATATATTTCTAAGGGTAATGAACTTTAAACAAATAAATATAAAATTCCAATGTACAAATGAAATTAATCAATCCAATCAATCAAACACCTAAACAATTTATGAATCGTTTTATAATTCTTTCTACAATCAACATCACATCATAGCTAGAAAAACAATGAAATAAATTTGAAAAAGTTTTTTAATGCAAACTCCCTATGGGATTTTATCCCAACATCTGCCCCCACTAAACCTACGCTTCGTTACAAACCTAAGCATAGGAACATTCTTTTTGAAAACTCTTTTTGGTTCTTATGTTTTTCTTATCAGAAATTCAAAAGTGATCTCATACATTTCATGCAAATTTATGAAGATAAGTACAACTTTTAGAAAATAAAATAGATGCAAGCTTTACATATGTCTTAGTATCTTTTCATTTCTATAATCATATGAATAAATCATAGGCTTTGTAGATCTTTCATTCATTCAACCCATTAAAATCCAATAGCTTATCCCAAGTACTAGCATATACTAGGCTCTACTAACTTGGTTTGTAGAATTATACTTTGTTTCCCCTATTTATATCCTTTTGTCCAAACCCACCATCACATCTTTTCTTTTCTTTACTTATTTTTTATTTTTCTTTTTCTTTTTTCCTTTGTTTTACACTTCATTGAAGGTCAACACTTATTTTTTTTATTTTTATTTTCACAAGTTGGCCTATGCCAAAATTAGGCGTGACTCATGGACTTGTCCTCTCCCAGCTGAGTTTACCCCACCGGTCTACTGACCTACATAAGCATGACAACATATAGGTCAAACCTATGACAAAACTAGCATTAGCTCGTGACTTGGATCACCTGACCAAGGTAGTTCCACCTGCCTACAAGCCCATCGTAGTGCACTAACAACATATGCACATACATATACTGCTGGCTTGAGTATGAAGGTTTTCATGATTCTTGATCTATCTGGAGATAGGATCTCAAAAGAAAGAAATAGTAGGATCGAAAGAATCCCACTATAACATATCAAGGGCATACCGACGTTGTCCATACCGACGGTCATGCCTCGACGTCGGTATGACCGTTGAAAATGCTTGAGAGAAAACGGATGTATTACCAACGGTATGAACCTTGGTATAGGCATCGGTAATTTACCGAAAATTACCGACGCTTATACCAATGCTCATAGTGATGCTTATATTGACGCTTATACCGAGGCAACATTTTAACCGGACCCGAGAGCAAAAATTCGACATTTGCTCATGTTTTGAATGAAAGTCCGCTTCTGTCGAGTTTGCGTGCGCGAACTACATTCTGAGCATACTGTGTACACACATCTCTCTCTCTCTCTCTCTCTCTCTCTCTCTCTCTCTCCCTCTCCCTCTCTCTCTCTTTCTCTACACACACCTCTCTATTTCTCTAGATCTGAAATTTTGGTAAGTATCGCACATACTATAGCACCCTTTCTCTTTCTTTGTGTTTTCCCTTTTATAATTTCTCTTGTCTTTAGTTTTGCAGGAGCTTTTTGGCGTGATTTCTTTGGAATTCGATGAAGGACAACATTAAGTGCACTTTGATGACAATGCTCCAAACAATTACATCTAGGTAAGTGATCATTTTGTTTTTTATTGATATAGAATAAGATAGAGAGAGGGAGAGAGAGAGAGAGGGGGGAGAGAGAGAGAGAGAGAGATTGAGAGAGATGAAAGAAAGAGAGAGATCTAGAGAAACATAAAGAGCGAGAGAGAGAGAGAGAGAGAAAGAAAGAGAGAGAGATGAACGAGAGAGAGTGAAAGAGAGAGAGATGAGAGAGAGAGAGATATGAAATAGAAAGGGAATGAGATAGAGAGAGATGCATACATACATACACACACATATGCATACACATACTCACATACATATTACATACACACATGCATATTACATACACACTCACATACATATTACATACATACATGCATATACATACATATACATATTACATACTCCCATGGATATGCATACACACATATACATACATACATGCATATTACATACACACATGCATATTACATACACACATGCATATACATACACACACACATATATGCATACTCATACTCACATACATACATGTACACACACATATATATACATACATGTACACACACATGTATACATACACACATGCATTTGCATACATACATACACACATATTTGCATGTACACACACACATACATACATACATACACATATACATAGACACTCACATATGTATACACATAGATATGTGCATACACACATGCATATGAACACATACATACACACTCTCTCTCTTTCTCTATGTCTTCTCTTCTTTAATTTATCTTTTCTTTTGTTTTGCAGGAGCTTTTCGGCTGATTCTTTGGGATTTGGCAAGAGAGGATGTCGATTGGGCTTTGATGAGAGCGATCAAAAGAATTACATCAATGTAAGTGATTTTTTTGTTTTTTATTATAAATAGAGATAAAGAGAGAGAGAGAGAGAGAAAGAGAGAGAGAGAGAGAGAGAGAGAGAGAGAGAGAGAGAAAGAGAGAGAGAGAGAGAGAGAGAGAGAGAGAGAGAGAGAGAAAGAGAGAGAGAGAGAGATTTTTTAGGGTTAGGGTTTTAGGATTAGGGTTTTTGACTTTTACACATATATGCACATAATACATACACACATTGTAGCATTTCCTCAATCACAATCTATCCCCAATCACAATCTTTCGATTACTCAGAAATAACAGTGGAGAGAAGAACGCAGAGATTGCACAAGGTAAAAGAAAATCTGATGCGGAAGAGTAGAACAAATATGACACAGAGAAAGAAGAATTCTGATATTATAGATGTGAATCAATGGTTACAATAGCTTTGGACAATAGCTTCTTGATGAAGCCTCTACCTATCGACCACCCCGAGCTATCACAATCGCATTCTCACTCTCACTCTCAGTCACACTCTCACTCTCACTCTCACTCTCAATCACACTCTCAATCACAAGGTAATTCTCAGATTTCTGTGTGTCCTCCGTGTTGATGCGCAGGCCTTCTTATCTTTTTCCGTTTGATCGCAGCCGTGCCCCCCAAAGAAGTGTGCGATCCACCAAATTTAGAAACAGTCGAGTTTCTCCAAAACTTTCGCAAAAAGCCATGCGATCGTAGTGTACTTTCTTATTTTTAGCATATCTGTCAAAAATAGCAGAAAAAAACCAAGAAGACATATCCAAAAAAATATATAATTAGACATGGTGACACGTGAGCATGAGAATCACGGATTCGAGTAGAATTAGACAAGCCATCTTTTTTTTTTTGTGTTGGAAAAAACGGCACTTTTCAAAGCCCTGTAACTCAAAAACAATGAGGAATTAGGTTAAGCTGGTGAGAGACACTTTTATTCAATTTTTCAATCTGCACAATATTGATAGAGACATCCGAGGTCCAAATCCAGCTCCAAATGCCACTTTTGAGCCCTGCAAGGTTTAAAATTCTAGAGAGTAAAATCAAGGCATTTTCTTACAATGAACTAAACGTAGGACCCTGAACGAGGTACTTAGAACATGATTCACAAAAATCTCACACAGGCACTTTTATTCTCTTATACTTGCTCTATCTTTCCCTCCCACAGAGTTTTCCTTAATTCTTTCATCTTCACCTTCAAAATCCCACTGGAAAACATGATGCAAGTAAGGTCTAGAGAGAGAATATGAAACTTGTCAACCCAAAATTTTTCCTACATGCATAAAATGACCTAATTATTCGTTCTAAGCATTATCCCCACAATGAAATTCAGAAAGTTCAAAATGAATTATTTCAGTAGAAAAGAGGCCTATTACAATTCTTCCCCCCTTTAAGAACTCTGTCCTCAGAGTTGGAAAGAAGGATAATGTGTTAGAAAGTCATCTAAATTCACCCAACTCGAATCTTCTACTGGGTATGAATGCCATTTCACCAAAATTTCTACTATAGACCTACTTCGAAGAAATCTTTCCTTCCTATCTAATATTATTTTCGGTTGAAGCTCAAAAGAGCCATCATCTTTCAGCTTATAATTGTCCTGCAAAACATGAGCAACGTTAGACACATATCTTTTAAGTAAGCTGACATGAAATACAGGATGCACATTTAGATATTTAGGTAATTCCAGCAAATAAGCAAGAGATCCGATCTTTTTCAAAACTTTAAAAGGGCTTGCATATCGAGGAGAAAGTCTATGATCCTTCCCTAGCAACAAGTTAGATTGGTGAGGATTAACTTTAAGAAATACCATATCATTAACTTGGAATTCAACTGGTCTTCTCTTTAAATCATAGAACTTCTTTTGTCTTTTCTGAGTTTCTCTTATATGTTTCTTAATTTTTCCAAGTTCTTATCCATCTTATCAAGCATTTCTTTGGATACTTCTACTTTATTTGGAAAACCCAAAAACGAAGGTGGAGTCAAACAATTATAACCATACATAGCTTCAAACGGAGTCATTTTTATAGATGCATGCCATGCACTATTGTATGCAAACTCAACCAAGGGTAAATATTCACTCCAATTATCCTGCTTTTCATTCACATACATATGCAACATATCCTCAACTACCCTGTTAACCCTCTCGGTTTCCCCATCAGTTTGTGGATGGAAAGTTGTACTCATACGAAGTTGAGTTCCAATGGATTCAAATGTCCCTTTCGAGAAGTTTGACGTAAATCTAGAATCTCTATCAGAAATTATGCTTTTAGGCATATTCCATGCAATCGAAATATTTGTTTTACAAAGATTCTTGCAACATTCAAAGCAGTATCAGTCTTTTTCATAGGAAAGAAGTGTGCCATCTTGGTAAGCCGATTGACTACAACAAATATGGTATTATGCTTACTTCTGATCATAGGTAGCTTAGTGATGAAGTCCATAGAAATAGACTCCCACTTCTGATTTGGAACATCCAAAGGTTGAAGCATTCCTGGCATCCTCTTAAACTCAGATTTCACCTGTTGGCACTTCAAACATTTATTTACATATTTTCTAATATCCGGCTTCATACACGGCCAAAAGTAAGAATACTTTGTTTTAACATATGTCCTTGAATAACCTGGATGTGCAAAAAAAGGTGCATCATGACAATCATGCAATATTTTAACTTTTAGTGGAGATTCAGAAGATAAGCATAGCCGATTGTTACAATACAGTGTTCCATCCTGCAAATGAAATTTTTCCTCATACGTCGATCCCCTGTTCGCATTCAAAGCATTCAAAATAGGTGCATAAAAAGGAACATGTTTTATCTCTTCTTGAATTTGACTGAGAAAATCAGAATTCATTACAGAAACAAGATTACACAAAGGTCTCAGACTCAATGCATCAGCAACCTTATTTTCCTTACTAGCAAGATACTTAATGTCAGAATCATACTCGCTTAATAATTCAATCCAACGCTTTTGCCTGTTGTTAAGCAATGGTTGAGTGAAGATGTATTTTAGACTTTGATGATCTGTTTTCAATTCAAACTTAACCCCTAACAATAGATGTCTCCAATGCTTAAGTGCATGCATAATAGCAAGCATTTCTAAATCATGAGTAGGATAGTTGAGTTCATGTTTTCTTAGTTTTCTGGACTCATATGCGACCACCCTGCCATCTTGTGAAATAACACATCCTATCTGACTACCACTTGCATCACATGCAACCACAAAAGGCTTTCCCATTTCTGGTATTTTCAAAACACAATTCTCAACGACTTTTTGTTTCAATGTTTCAAATGATTTTTGACCAGCATCACTCCACGCAAATCCTACATTCTTTTTAGTTAATTCGGTGAGGGGAGTAGCTATCTTAGAGAAATCCTTAATATGTGCTCTTTCATATTGTGCCAACCCAAGAAAACTAACATCCCTTACAGTCTTAGGAATCGGCCAATCAACTATTGTTTTTACTTTATCTTCATCTATAAGGATTCCTTCTTTTGATATTACTCTTCCTAGATACACAAGTTTATCCTTAGCAAAGAAACACTTACTCTTTTTCCCATACAATTTGTGTTGTCTAAGAGTCTGCAAAGTCTTCTTGAGATGTACCGCATGCTTCGAGTCATCTTTAGAGTACACAAATATATCATCAAGGAAGACTAAGATGAATTCATCTAGGTAATCGTGAAAAATATTATTCATCAAGCACATAAATGTGGCAGGAGCGTTTGTTAAACCAAAAGGTAGAACTCTAAACTCATAGTGACCATATCGTGTTCGAAAAGCCGTCTTAGGAATATCCTCTGTTTTGATCCTAATTTGGTGATATCCAGATCTTAAGTCAATCTTTGTGAATACGATCGCTCCACTTAATTGACCTAATAAGTCATCTATGTGAGGGAGTGGATACTTATTCCTAATTGTTCTTTTATTTAACCCCCTATAGTCAATGCATAATCTGTAAGAGCCGTCTTTCTTCTTTTGAAATAAAACAGGCGCACCCCAAGGTGAGACACTCGGTTTTATTCATCCTTTCTTCAAAAGATCATCTAATTGAATCTTAAGCTCCTTTAGTTCATCAATGTTAAATCTATAGGGTGCTCTAGAATATGGTTCACTCCCTGGATATAGGTCAATGGCGTGGTCAATCTGCCTAGGTGGGGGTATACCATGCAAGTCTTCTGGAAATACATCGGCATATTCTTTCAAGAGATTTCCTATGTAATCTGGAATATCGTCGTCATTACCTTCCTGATGCAGATTGTTCACATACACTACAAATGTTTTGCAGCCATCACGTATACCTCTAATTATGTACATAGCAGAAATAAGAGTAGGCTTAGGATTAAAGACATTACCTAGAATATGAATAGATTCATCATTTAGCTTCATAGTGATCGTTCTTTGTTCATAATTAATTGTCGCAGAATTTTTAACTAACCAATGCATACCTATGATTACATCACTCTGTTTCATCTCAATTACATGGAAGCTTCCAGAAAAGCGTCTATTAGAAAGAGTAAATTCAAGGTTTTCAACATATCCTTTCGTGTAGTGTAATCGTCGATTGGCCATCTCTACAGGTCTGGTTATCTGCATATTTAGGGCTATCCCTAGATTCTGTACCAATTTGAAAGATAGAAGACAATGGGTACTAACTGAATCGATCAAAAATCAGGTTTTATGCGCAGAAATCATACTCAGAATCGTGATTACAGAAGCCTTTGGGAAAGAACTAACCACCATGCAACGTAAAGTAGAGTTAGCGTACTTACCGCCATCATCTGCTTCCTCAATAAGTGTACCCTCCTCGATGATGTTTATCGCTTTTGATTGTGCGGGTCGAAAGACTGCCTTGTTCGGGCACTCATATGTCCGATGCCCTTGCTCCCCGCAACGAAAACACAGACCAAGTCTTTTTTCCCTCTCAATAAAATTAGGGTCTTGTTGCCACTCAATTGGTTGACGCCTCCTTTGATTTTCCACCGTCCGATCAGGGTTCTTACCTTGGTCGTTAGAAGATGGAGTTTTCTTTGAATTGTTCATGTTCATTGCAACAGGTCTTTGTGGCCTATGTCCCGTTGCAATGAATCTGCTTCTATTTGCCTTCTGCAAATTGAACTTCTCCATCTTCTCAAAGTTCTCAGTCATCGCAACAGCATCAAGAAAATCAATGCATCCAGATCCCTTGACTTGATAGCGAAGTTCCTCACAAAGCCCTTCAATAAATTTACTCTTTAGAGCATTACCACTAACCTCTAATGCATATTTATGAAGTCGTAGGAACTTCTCTTTGTACTCATCAACAGATAAGCTATGCTTGTCACTTTTGTGTTGTCGGAAATTGTAGAACTCCATCTTCTTCTCCATATGGTAGTGTGGAGAACAATAGCGTTTTTTAGCTTGTTCTCTAAATTCCTTCCATAGAACAGGACCAGAACGCGTTCGAGTCTGCATATATGACTTCCACCATAGCTTCGCGATCCCACGCAGATGCAGGATCCCAACTTTTTCCTTGGACTCTTCACTAAATTGTCGAAGATCAAAGAAATCCTCTAGTTCTTCAATCCATGCCTCAAGATCTTCGCCACTCTTCTCCTCACCATCAAAATCATTTAACTTTGCCTTCTTGAAGACTTGGTTAAGGGCAAACTCACCTGGTTCCATATCTTTAGAATTGCGTTTTTGTTTTTCGCGAGGTACGCTAGATGTTCCCAAACCTTCATCTATTTCATCGTTCAGCTCCACAAACAGATTTGTTGCTCCTTCTGGTTGCTTTCCCCCCTCATTCTTTGCGCAATTCACCAAGAAGCTTCTGAATAAGCTCCTCTTGTTCACGAACCTTTTGTGTTAGACCTTCCATCGTTCCTGCGGATTGATTCTGCTCTGATACCACTTGTAGCGTTTCCTCAATCACAATCTATCCCCAATCACAATCTTTCGATTACTGAGAAATAACAGTGGAGAGAAGAACGCAAAGATTGCACAAGGTAAAAGAAAATCTGATGCGGAAGAGTAGAACAAATATGACGCAGAGAAGGAAGAATTCTGATATTATAGATGTGAATCAATGGTTACAATAGCTTTGGACAATAGCTTCTTGACGAAGCCTCTACCTCCCAACCACCCCCGAGCTATCACAATCAAATTCTCACTCGCACTCTCAATCACACTCTCACTCTCACTCTCACTCTCAATCACAAGGTAATTCTCAGATTTCTGTGTGTCCTCCGTGTTGATGCGCAGGCCTTCTTATGTTTTTCCGTTTGATCGCAGTCCTGGCCCCCAAAGAAGTGTGGGATCCACCAAATCTAGAAAAAGTCGAGTTTCTCCAAAACTTTCGCAAAAAGCCATGCGATCATAGTGTACTTCCTTTTTTTTAGCATACCTATCAAAAATAGCAGAAAAAACCAAGAAGACATATCCGAAAACATACATAATTAGACATGGTGACCGAGAATCAGGGATTCGAATAGAATCACAAAATCCCTCATATACATTAACTAGTGGATCATATGTCATCATGTGTGTTTCTCTTCCTACCACATCATCAACATCAGATTCATAATAAATTTTTTCTCTTTAAAGCATATTAGCCACTGTGTTCAACTTCCGAGCTATGTGAACCAAAGCCAGATTTATAAACTTTACATATGTGATCCACCTAGGCATCACAATATTCGGAGAAGAATATTTTGCTATCATGCCAATTAGTGGAAGATAGTCGATCTCAACTACCACATTCACTCCAATGAAATAATCTTTATCAGTCTTTAAAGTAGTTCCTAGTCCGCATAGATCTCTCTTAATCTGTGGATATTTTATTTCAATATCATGCAAAATATTTGCACCAAATAAATCTACATATCTCTACCCATCATCATCATCTTGTCCTATGATGTAGCCTATACCAATAGGACTAGTGTCAACGGTCAAAATGATAGGCCTCTAACCAGAATAATCAACACGCTTCAGAATCATGGCTTCAATTATCAGTTCCTTTAATTTACGCATTGCACTTGATTGTTTTTCTATCCAAATAAACTTCTTTCTCTTTCTCAATAGATCATATAAAGGGTTCACAATGTGATCGAAGCGAGGAATCTAGATCACATAAAATACATAGTCTGCGAAGAACCTCCTCATCTCACTAACATTCTGACACACCTCAAAAATCTTACTAATTGCCTCAACTTTCTATAGGTATGGCTTGCAACCATAATTTCGACATAGATGTCCTACAATGAGGACCTCATTGATTCCAAAATAGATTTCTCTAGAGAAAATGCTAGCCCTACCTCTTCAAATTTCTCAAAGATTTTCTCATAGTTAGAGATATGATCACTAACAAACCTCCTGCAGCGAGAAGCATCTAGACTCTCATCTTTCACTCTTTCCTCACATCCTTTTATCGGAATATCATCAATAAAAGGCATAGTCACTAAAGGGATAAAGTCTCATAGGACCATATTCATGGCATTCATCATGTGAGCCACAAACGTCGTTGCTCCCTATGGAAAAGTTCACATCCATACAAGGCCTAATGGAGTCTTCATTGTCATGATATCATTGCTCTCAATAGCCAAGTGAAACTAGTCATACCCTGAATACAGATGACCCATGGAGTAGATGCAATGCCCAACAAATGCTTCTACAAACTCATTTACTATAGGTCCTATCTCTACCTTTTTTATTTTGGTTTTATTTATAGGTTGTAGATCTTGGATGAAACGAAGTTTCCCATTCTTCTTTGGAATCGTGAACTACTTATTTGAATATGGATCCAAAGATGGTTCCAATATCGGCATGGATATCATTTCCTTTAACAACCTCATCAACTCAAGTAAGTGAGCCTTTGGGACTAGTATAGGTTGAATATTCCATGGAATATGTGGCAGTGTTAAGATAATCAGGGGGTGAACTTTCTTCGGATCTGCACAACCTATCTCATGTGGGAAAACTGCAAATGCTTTATCATGTTTCTTGATGACTTCTATGAACTTTCATTTTTCTCTTTCTCTTAGGAATGATATTTCTCTAGACTTTTTATCTTTAACAATATCCTTAGTAAAATGATGCCCTATAAGCTCTCATCATCTCAACATAGGGTCATCAGACACTCTCAGATACTTCTCATGACTATCATCTAGCAATGGTTGGGCTATGGGTTTCACTTTTTTCTCAATATTCTTATAATTTGTATTCACATGCACTGCATATTCTCTCAACAACTCAATAGTCATTTCATACTCTTGAATAAAAATGAGCATGATAAAATTTTATTTTTCATTCCTCTCAAATTCCTGCTCAAGGCCTTTAGGAATACTCAAACTTCTTTTCAATCTTCTCATCAGGCAACATGATTCTTAAATTTCTATAGTGTTTTCCATGAATTTTTCTAAACTTGTTGGAAACATTTTCTTTTTTTAAACAAATCAACTTGGATGAAGATGAATATGCATAGAAACTCTCAAAGCCTTGTACAAAATCATGTGAGACACAAACCAATTGGCACTGTTGTCTCTCTCAATAGTGGATCCTAGAAAAAATTTGGTCAGTAGAAGTCCCATACTCTACTATGGGCATACAATCATCATGATCATTAGATTTAATGGGATACTTTCTCATATTCTTTCTAGTTCTTGAATGATTTGGGCACACAATCATTACTTACAAGGAGTAAAGAGTAGATCTTCATCGGGTTCTTCCATTGGTAGATCCGTCATCCATCACCCTTTTTTCCATTCCCACTTAAACAATGAAAGGTTGTCCAAGGATAGTGTCATACAAACAATGGTCCTGGACAAAAAAGTGCAATCCACAGAAGGAAGTAAGCCCAAAGCTTTTGCGGAAAGCTTCAAAAAAAAAATCCTTCATGAAAAGGTCTACAATGTTCTCTTGCATGGGTACATATGCCAAGCTGATCTCTCTAGTAGAGAACCTCTCCCTGACATAATGATAATGTACCTCAATGTGCTTAGTGAGATCATGGAACACACGGTTCCTCACAACTACCAATGTGCTCAAATTGTCAGTAAACATAGTTGTGGCAGAAGAGTGACCGACACCCAAATCGGCGATAAGGCATTTGAGCCACACACACTCAATAGTCTCTGTGAAAGCTACCGTATACTTAGCCTCACAACTAGAAGTGGCCATAATAGGCTGCTTCTTGCGCAATGAAGATATACATTATCTACCAAGCATGAAGCAAAATCCACTAGTGGACACATGAGTGTCATAGCAAACCAACCTAGCGAGAGTCAAAAAAATCATGTAAATCTGGTAGTAGTGACCCCCTTGAGATAAAACAATCTAAGTAGTCAGATACCACTCAACTAGTGAAAGATGTGCTTAATCGCCCTCAAATGCTTGACACCTGGGCAATGCATAAACGTGCTCATTTATGAGACAACAAAATGGGTATTGTGCTTAGTAATGCATAAGTAAATCAAGCATCCAAAAGCATGTTAATAGAGAATAACATCAAATGCATCTCTAGCATCATGAAGGTTGAATTGTATACATGTCTCCATAGGACTCGAAATAGGTTTTGAGTCTTCGAGATTAAAATACTACAATAATGTGTAAATATATTTCGTTTGACACAAAGCTATTCTACCATCACCTTGCATAAATTAGATGCCCAAATAATGATGCAAATGCCTCAAATGTGACATCTTAAATGAGGCATGTAGATCAGCCCTAAAATTAGCAATATGCTTCTCATGAGGAACAGTGAGCAACATGTCATCAACATACACAAAAATGATCAGAAGCATATCATTAGCATGCTTAACATATAAGGTGCTTTCAGTTGGACTATTCTCAAAACAATATGAAATTAGATAGGCATGTATCTTTTCATACCAAGCATGTGATACTTGCTTTAAACCATATAATTCCTTCTTTAACCTTCACACTTCGTACTCATGCCCTTTCTGCACAATGCCAAGGGGCTAAAAAGCATACACTTCTTTATCCAAGTCACCATTAAAAAATGAAGTTTCAGTGTCCAACTAATGTACTTTCCAACCATGATGAGTTGCAAGTCCAGAGATTCTGTGAACAATAGTGACTCCACATGTACATGCAAAGGTTTGATTCAAATCAATGCCTCTTTCCTACACATAACCCTTTGCAACAAACCTAGCCTTATACTTGTCAGTTGTTCCATCATGCTTAGGATTCAGCTTGTATACCCACTTAGTGCCAATGGCCTTGTTGCCAAGAGGCAAGTCACATAAAGACCAGGTATCATTTTTCATGATAGCATCATATGTTGATTGCATAACAGCCATCCAATTTTTAGAATCTTGTGCTTCATCAAATGAAACAGGCTCATTCTTTTCACATAGACTAGAGGCACTCATAACATAGCGATGTGATGCATAAGAAGTGCTATGAGATCTTGACCATGTAATGTCCTTCAGGGAAATAAGAAGAGCTCAAAAGTCTGTGGGACTGGTGATCCCTAGACTTCCATTTATGAGAGTTGTCAAGCAGATCACAACCAATCTCTATTCTTTGATGAAGACCTAATCCTTTATCAATGGGAGGTGGAAAACTCAAGCACTATTATGCCTGCAAGAAGTAGTAGAGGAATTTGCTATTGACTTTATGAATGATGCCTATTTATGTGCTCATTGTCACATGGTAACACTAATGGCGAAGGAATATGTTATTGTATCTAGAGTAGGATATAAATTTGATAAATCTTTTGTTCCTATTGATCACCATGATAAACAATTCTTCCATATTTTAAATATACCTCCAGCCCGAGCACCCAAAACAACAGTTTTCATTGAAGAGGTCAACCCTTAGGTCACGCATTATCATGAAACTAGAACTGCATCAAATAGTAAGGAGGAGAGGAAAACACAGGGATTATTTGGAGAGAAAAGTGTCATCTTAAACCAGATTTAGAAGTTACAGAAGGAAAATAAAGAGATCCTTAAGAAAGGAGATGGGCAATTAATAGTTAATGTTGTAATGGCATGGCAAGATGAATGGTTCCTTGACATAAGACTAGAAGATGACAAAATGTTGAGGGAGTTTCATGTTGAAATATCAGATAATGTAGTTAACATTTCACTCAAGTATTATCTAGAGGCCATAAAGTGCTCCTCTATTGCTTAATTTTCTATTTCCTTACTTGAATATTTATTTCTTGTTTTGTAGGGTTCTTCTTCAACAATGTGAGGAAGCGCTTCAAAGAAAAGTATTTATCATAGATCCTTTGGTGACATAGTGTTATTTGCATAAACATGGAGATGCCAAATCCTATCTAGAGAATTTTACAGAAGAGGTAGAATGTGTTATCTACCCATATATTGAAAAGTAAGTATTCATCTTCATTTTGAAAAGTACATTTTCTTCATTAAAGAAAGTATATTTACATGCAACTCATTGACAAGGGCCATTGGAGTCTTGTTATTGTTGACTTCAATGCATATCAAGCTCTTTTCCTCAATTCTCTTAAATCACAACATGTGAATTGCAAAGTGTAAGTTGCTATACATTTTGTCGTTCTCTATTTAAGAGCCATGCCATCCATTCTGATTTTCACTTTACAATGCAGTGCAGCAAAGTTTCTCAAGATGCATATTGATCATAATTTTCTTGGAATTGCTAAATTGAATGAACAAAAGCCATTTGAATACATAGAGATTCATGTGCCATTGCAGAAAGACACAACATCATGTGGCTGGAGAGTGATTGCAAATGCTGTAAGATTCTTGGAAAGAAGGTTTTACAGTCTTGCATTGAATTTATCAGTCTATCCAGATGCATGGATCATCTTGATCAGAGAGAGAGATCAATAAATGGCATTATGAAACATGCAATCACCCCAATGATCGAGACTCACCTCCACCCCCTCCACTAGATAAAAAGAAGTCTGAAGAAAAAAAAAAGGGCATCCTTTTCACTCACCATTGAAGCATGGGACCAAGAAAATGAGTCAAGGGGAAAGCTCCAAAAAGGGCCACAAGCATCAGAGAAAAGAGGGCTCCAAAAAGGATAGAAAGGGATGAATTATTTTTTATTGTAAGATTGAAATCTATTGTAAAACCAACATAGGTTGCAAGATTTATGTATGTACAAACTGTATGTACTTATGCCAATCTTCATCTGGAAGATGGTCATTGTAACCATATTTATTTACCTTAACCATATTTATTTGCCTTAATCATATTTATATGCCTTGAGAAGTATACAGTTGTATTGAACCTCTTGAGAGTTAAACAAAAGCTCATTGCATTGTCCAACAAAAATTGGTCGTGTAACAAATATGGCTACATTGTGAGTTTCTTACTTCATTCTTGTTGGAAAGTTTAAATTGGAGAAGATAGAGAAGAACGTAAAGAAGAAAGAGGACACAACCTACACAAGCGATACAGGGAATGAGAGAATTTTGGATTGCCCCTATCACTTGCATCGGTCGCTTTATCAATTTAAACATAGCATCCCCTTTAAGAAACCTTGCATGAGATGAGCTGAGTTGCAAGTTGTTTTTATAGTCATGAGTCAAACCTTTACGCAAAGGTCACGTTTTGAAGTCTCTTCCGATAGTTTGCTAAGACGACGGATCCAAGCGAGAAGAGCGATAAGGGCACGAATTGATCGTCTTCTCTAATCTCGTCTCCTCTGTTTTATGACTTAAGTCATGCTCTACATATTTTGAAATATCATACCTTGGATTGGAATTTGCACCAAGGTCTCCACCCTCTTTAATATAACTTGTTATGTGCATCATGATACTTTCTCTTGCATACCTTGAGGATAGAAAAGATGGATAGAATCAAATAATTTAATTGAAACTAATGTGCACCTTAGATAGACTCAAATAATTTAATTGAATATTGAATTCTACATCTCTTGTTCATCTAGAATTTACTTATCCAAGTTCTTGTATAATTATTTCTTAGTTGAAACCTCATTTGAATGTTAAGATTAAACAAAAAAATGTCAATACAAGTTTAGATGAAGGGGAATAATTGAAGTCATCAATTCACTCCTACAAATAAAAATCAATGGAAGTATGAAATAAGGGACCTAAAAATTATCTAAGAATGTCTTGGTTTATATTCTTATCATTGTATAATAAGAACCTCGTCAAAATCTTGAAATTAAATTAAAAAGTGCCAATATGAATATAGACATTTAAAATACATAATTTAACACACATTCTTTGTCACCATCTTGCAAAGAAGAATAAATGGAAGTATCAATAGAATCTTCTATAAGAGGGAGCTACATTATGTAAGAAGGTCAAGGGTTAACTTGTTACAATCTTAAGGTTTGGAACTTAATCACCCTTGGTGGCAAGCAAGTTATGCGAGATAATCATTTCTCTCATCTAGTGTTAACTATTGCATCATCAATTGAGAATCTAAACTGTGATGATACCTCATCAAGGTATTCCAAGAGCTCCCTTACATTTCTGAGATTCCAATTTGCAGTGAAAATTATTTTCCTTGATTGAAAATGGATGAATCAATATTTCTAACTCAAATTCTGGACAGCTCTCATCTCAGTCCAAGGCTATCGAAAGTCCAAGATTTTTTTTTTCCACCTTCTATAGTCATATCCAAAAACTAGAGATTGTTGACATATCTGATATAAGATTGAAAGAGTATTTGGACTAACTTTACAAAAAATAATGTCACCTAGCTTTTGAACTTCTTTGCTATCCCATTCCCTACCTAAAACATCATCAATCTCTAAAATAGAGACTCTCCTATTCAACCACATTGTTTTTTTTTTCTATAATAACATGTTTTTGAAGCATGCTACAAAGACATGAATAGGCAAAAACCATTGAATCTTTATGCTTCTCAAAATTTGGCCTACTGACATTGTCTTTTGGATGTCAAATTTCATTTTGCATAGAAAACTTGTAACTCTTGAATGATCAAGAGCATCCCAATCTAATGAAGAGATGAAAGAAGCAGGTACATGTACAAGATTTCCATAAGAACTCCTCCCCGATGGCACTTGGTAATCTGCATAATGGACAAATAGTTATACGCTATTGAATAATTAAACAGATTTGTCTGCATACATGAGTTCTGCATATTCTTATGAAGAACTCTGAATGTTCCTGTTAAACATTCAATAGGTTTCCATTCCACAATCTTGGAAGGAAAGATATCTGTAGTACAAAAACATATGTTTTGTTATACAAGAACAACTAGAATGATAGAAGAGCATTGTAAAACTTCACTTACACTACGAAGGCAATTGTAGATGATTTTCTAGAACAAGATCCTTTGCGGTGTACACATGTTTTACTCATGCAAACCAATAGCATCTCTTCAATTTGAAACTGAGAATACCTCCCTTCCAGTGGTTTCTTGTGTTGTCTCTTTTGGCACGCTTGACTTTATGGGCACCTGCATAGCTAGGAAGCATAGTTACCCATTCATTTACTTTCACAGAAAGAGGACTCCACAAAGAATCCTCTCTTCTATTGTAAACCTCACATGGGGTTACACGATTGGGACGACGATGAGAAGAAGAAGCCATTTGAACTTAGAAGAAGAATAATGTTCAAAGCAAGAAATTGACGTTCACAAATTTTGGCAGTATTTATAGAGAAAAAGGCTTGGTACGCGTGAAAACTTTTGATTTGATGTAAACCCTGTCATTGAATGATCATGAAATTTTATGAACCCAAATGTATTTCGTATCTTCAAAAATCAATTCCTTCTTGGAAATTTGAGAATATGCATTGTGTAGTGTGCAAAAATGTCTTTTTCTCGTATCAAACCGAAAAATTCTACATTGATTATGAGAATCTTCATCACTTTAGCGGCGCTTTTAGAGAATATTGTATTAAAAAAAAGTTTTTCTTCATACGGTTGAAAGAGACAACAATGTTATATTCTTGTACACATGGAAAGACTCTATTTGTCAATTTCCTTAATCTATCATTAGCAAACAACCTCTTTTCGGCTGTTTTTCACCCTAATGTGTGAGAACTCATTAGGACCACTAGCACACCTCTTTCCCTCTTTACGAGGTCCCCCCCCCAGCTTTTAGATATGCCTATTGCACTTATATTTGTATATTCTAGTGGTTATACCTTTAGTATTGTGTGTTGTGCTCCAGGCTTCTTCTTCTTCTTCTTCTTCCTTGTTTTGTCTACATGCTTCCGCGGACCTCAAAACTCCAACAATTGCTATAAAAGCAGCTCATCGCCTCATCTAGGGTGTTGTTAGTACCCCTCCCATCAAAGTATCAGAATAACACAAAATTTGGTGAGCATACTCACAGTGACTAGGAACTGAGGGCGAAATCACGATCTAAGCTCGTCTCGGTCTCCGAACGCACTATTGCAGTGCTACTATAGGCTATTTTGTCTTTTTGTGCCAAAGATTTATATAGGTTTTGGTTCGCTAGTATAAGTGTCTCGAAGTCTGCTACATGTTTAGTAAAACACCACAGGGCAATTTTGTTCAACATTTTAAGACACAATCAATTTTCTGCAATATGATATTTTAGTAGGTGGCCATGTTTGAAAGTAGTGATTTATTCTATATGTTGGTTGTTGAGGATAAGTTCGACGGTATGAGTTAGCCACTAGGGGCTTATATGATGCATCATGTATTGGTCGCAAAAGGACTGTGGAATATTGTGTAGGGTTTTGAAAAACATCCAATTACACCTACAAATATAGGTACTGAAGCTGATGCAGATGGCATCGAAGATGGTGGTATTCTATAGAATCCTGTTTGTGCTGCAAATTCTAGTGCACCTACTATAGAGAAAATATATTGAGATGGTGGAGATGCTCAAGCACATGCATTGATAGCCTTTTCTATTAAATGTGCCATTATTCCTCACATTTCTTCTTATAGAACAGATAAGGATGCTTGGGATATACTTACCATTTTATACGAGGAAAGGAATGAGGCTCGTGTTGCTTACCTCCAAAAAGAGTTGGAGAGTGAGCACATGAATGAGGCAGATTCCATGGAGAGTTTTTTGACAAGGATCAAAGATTTGAAGGAGCACTTGATTTCTCTTCATGAAGTCTTAGCTGATAGTTCATTTATGTAGATTGTTTCCCAATTTATATTAGAGTTCTGTTTCTAATCTTAGGGAAGCCTATGCCTACCCTATGTGATTAAGGGACTAGACTGTGGCCACCACCCTCTTCTCATTGGTCCATCCCTAATCACTCCTTAATCTAAAAGGCCCATGCAGGATTCATTTTTCCCCCTAATGTAAAAGAAAAGGCTATCGTCTGTATCATGCATATACTAAATGCATGCTCGTTAGCCATAATGTTTTTTTTGTGGAACATGCTATTGAGCCATTACTTTCATGTACTAAGGAGACATCCATTAGCTCCAGTACTCCATCTCTTTACAGGTGGATAGTCTAGTGCTGGTCAAAATGAGGCAACTTCTAAAACTAGGTTGAAATGGCTAGTGCAAACTTTGCATAAGACCAAATTAGATGCAGCTCTATCATATCATACTCATTTCGGCCGTCATAGTGCTTCTTTTGTATCAGATCTCTATGCTATGGATGCCTCTAGTCTTTGTGATGAGACTGAACCTGTTTCGTTTGATGAAGCACAAAACATTGAAAATTGGATGGCTAGTATTCAATCAGAATATGAAGCTATCATGAAAAATGGTACCTCGCCTTTATGTGACTTGCCTTGTGGCAAGAAGGAGATTGTAACGAAATGGGTATACAAGGTAAAGTGTAAGCATGATGGAACACTTGACATGTATAAGGCTAGGCTTGTTGCAAAGGCTCATGTGCAGGAAAGAGGTGTTGATTCTAAAAAGACCTTTGCACCTACATGCAGAATGACTATTATTTCTAACATCAATGCACTAGCATATCATCGTGGTTGGGTATGTACATCATTTGGACATTAAAAACTGCATTTTTGAATGGTGACGTGCATGAAGAATTGTATGTTTTTCAGCCCCATGGCTTTGTACAAAAAGGGCATGAAAACCAAGTGTGCAAGTTGAAGAAGGCATTATATGGTTTAAAGCAAGCACCACATGCTTGGTGTGAAAAGTTACATGCTTATCTCATTGTACATGGCTTTAAGAATAGTCCAACTGAGAGCACCTTATATGTTAAGGGTGCAAATGATTTTCTTTTGATCATTGTTATGTATGTTGATTACATGTTGCTCACTAGTCCTCATGAGAAGCGTATTGCTCCTGATCTGCATGCCCCATTTGAGATGTCTAATTTGGGGCATTTGCATCATTATTTGGGCATTCAGTTTATGCAATTTGATGGTAGAATATCTTTGTGTCAGATGAAATATATTGATCATTTATTGCAGAATTTTGGCCTTGACGATTGTAAGCCTATCACCACTCCTATGGAGACAGGTTTACAATTGAGTCTTCATGATACTAGAGATGCATTTGGTGTTGTTCTCTATCAGCAAGCTCTTGTATGCTTAATTTACTTATGCATTACTCCGCCATATGTTCAATTTTGTTTCTCAGAGATGAACTCATTTATGCATTGCCCAGGTGTCATGCATTGGTAGGGGCTTAAGCGCATCTTTCACTACTTGAGTGGTACCCGGCTACTTGGATTGTTTTAACCCAAGGCATCATCACTATCGCTAGATTTACATGCTTTTTCTGACTCTCACTAGGTTGACTATTATGACACTCGTTTGTGTACTAGTGGCTTTTGCTTTATTCTTAGTAGATCATGTATATCTTGGTTGAGCAATAAGTAGCCTACTGTGGACACTTCCAGTTGTGAGGTTGAGTATAGGGCATATTTTAGAACCACTATTGAGTGTGTGCGGCTCAGATTCCTTGTGGCTGATTTGGGTGTTGGTCAGTCTTCTAAGACCACCGTCGTTACTAACACTTAGAGCACATTAGTAGTTGGGAGGAACCATGTATTCCATGCTCACACTAAACACATTGAGATGCATTACCATTATGTGAGGGACTAGTTCTCTATTGGAGAGATGAGCTTGGGATATGTGTCCACGTAGGAGAACATTGCAGACCTTTTTAGGAAGGCTCTACCTAAGGAAAAGTTTGAACATTTCCATAAAGCTTTGGGCTTACTTCCTTTTGTGCATTGATTCCACATAGCTTGGCACTTCTTTATACATGAGTGTGAGCTCCTTGTTCACCGCATCACTCCCATAGGGGATTTGTTAATGCTAAGCCTGTTGATTCACCACTTGATGGTAATGCTAAGCTTATGGATGATGGGAAATGCTTGCATGATGCCAATGTGTATAGGAAGATGGTTGGAGATTTGATTTATGTAACAAAGAAAAGACCAGATTTGACTTTTGTAGTTGGTTTTGTGAGTCAATTCATGCATAAACCATGTAGATTGCACTTGAATGCAGTGAGATACATATGACAATATGTCACAATGATAGTGTGAACATTGTATTCTTAATTTACCAAACTTAAATGGACAAAGGATTGTAACAAAGACTTCAAAGAGATTAAGAAATAGCTCTCTATAGCTCCAATATTGAATGTGCCATTATGGAATAAAGTCTTCCATAAAGTGAAAGTTTTTGAAGAATATGAGTTTCTAAATGTTTTCTCTATCCTTTCAAGTAGTAACTACATGAGAAGACTAGTCATTATTGTTACAAAGTCAGAAAGGATATTGCAAGTTCAAGATGTAACTTCTTGAAGAAGTTTTTGTGAATTGTAGTTTGACTAAGGGGAGCCATAACATTGATGTGGGGGTTATAATATCATTTATTTGTTCATCCATGGATTTCATATATTTTTGGCTAACTACCATGACCCTTGAACATTCAAAGATATATTTCGATAAGTAGAGCATGGACAGGGAGCTGAAGGTTATGGATACGATTGAAGAAGCGAGTTCTTGAAATGGTTGAGGACTCTTTACACAAGGATTCTAAATTTAAGTAGAGAAGAAATAGAACCTATATGTTTATCTATAGATCATAATTTAACAAAACCTTGATTAATAGGGAAAATATAGTTTTGGTAGTTTTATGGAGGAATTGTAGAGAATTCTGTAAATGTGTGCAACCATGCACTTCTTAAAGTGCAACTATGGTGATGCTCATACACACATAGAGATCGACACAGAGAAGTTGCAAGGAATCCCATTTTTCTAGATAAGGTTGTATGCTATTGTGATGCTCACGTGCATACATCTACTATTACTTTTGCTGTTTTTACATAAGCATGCCACATTGCCACATCATCAAATCTCCCCCTCAAGATGACAGTGATCTTGAATACAAAATCAAATAAATACATATGTCCATACAAGATGAAATAAACATGAAATGAAATCTGGATACAAACTAAACCTTTCTAACTCCTAAAGCTTCTCTAAAGTGGATGAATGTGTCTTTGAGAAGAGGTTTGCTGAAGATATCTACCACTTGTTCTCCACTGTTGATGTGAATCGGCTCCTTTTCTTCTTAAATGACCTTCTCACGAGCAAAGTGATAATGAACTTTGATGAGCTTCAATATCGCATGATAAAGTGGATTCTTTGATAGCATAATAGTGCTCACATTGTCACTAGATGAACGTCTTTCCTTTGATGTAGATTCCCATGTCTTCAAGTATGTACTCAATCCATGTTTCTTCACAAACCGCTTTAGTAATGCCTCCATATTCAACTTCATTACTTGACAAAGCAATAGATGGTTGCTTCTTGCTACTGCATGAAATAGTAACACTTCCAAGTGAAAATGAAAATCCACTAGTTCACCTTTGATCCATGACATTTCCTACCCAATCTACATATGTGTATGCATATATACATGGTTGAACTTTTCTCTCATAAAAGAAACCAAACTTGCATGTTCATTTCACATATTGTAATATGTGTCCCACTGCATCCAAGTGCAATCTACATGGTTTATGCATGAATTGACTTACAAAACCAACTACAAAACTCAGATTTGGTCTTTTTTTTGTTACATAAATCAAACCTCCAACCATCTTCCTATACACATTGGCATCATGCAAGCATTTCCCATCATCCATAAGCTTAGCATTACCATCAAGTAGTGAATCAACAGGTTTGGAAGCACTCATATCGAATCTCTCAAGCATTTCGAGCATATAACAATGTTGTATCATCCAAATTCCCTTTTGCATTGAAATTAATTCAATTCCTAAAAATTATTTTAGCTCTTCCAAACTGGAAATCAAAAACTAAGATTTTAGTTGCTTTTTCAAATCATCAATCCTCTTCTTATCATTGCCAGTAATGATCAAATCATGGACATAAATCACCAAAAGAATCATTTCACTTCCTTGATTCCATACAAATAATGAATACTCAGCCTTCATTGCATAAATTTGAGATCCAATAACTAATTAGTGAATCGTTTGCAGCATACTCTTAGTGCTTATTTCAATCCATAAAATGCTTTTTTTGACTTGGATACATAGATAAGATACTTTGGATGCACATAACCTTCTAGTTGCTGCATATAGACTTCCTCATTCAATTTGCCATTCAATAATGCATTCTTAATAGTCATTTCATATAATTTCCAATTGTTCATAGTAGCTCATGCAATCACGCTTCTGATCATTGTTCAGATCTAACTATTTCATTGTCAATATCCAAATCGGACATGTACTCTTTCATCTTATCTTCCTTTTCTCTTTTCTCCTTGCATAACTTTTGCATTTTCACTCCATGATGTTTCAAGTGTAGAAAACTCATCTGAACCATAATCTTGACTATCTTCATGATCGAAACCTCTATGACTTGTGTGTGGATCATTATGAACATTATGCATAGCATCATCCATATCATTCTTGTTGGAGCAAGTCTATGACAAGCCTAAGTATTGTCTTGAGTCATCAGAAGGCTTAGAAACTTGAAAGAGATGTCTACTCCTTATACAGTTCACTTGTGAACTCCCTCTTGTAATTTTCTAGTCTCTACTTGATGTAAAAGTAAAGGGAATCTAAAGTGGTTGAGTCCAGTTGATAAAAAAAGTAAAGAAAAGCCACAAATTCGTGATTGAAGGTAGGTGGAGAATAAAAGCAATCACTAATAGATTGGAGAGTGATTCTAAGAAGTTAGGCTCCCAAGATCAACTATAAATACATGGTAGTTTTAGGCGTGGTTATGAGAAGACCTCCAAGAGTTGAGCTTTATGCCATATGAAGGTGTGGTATCAAGGCACACATATGTATGAATAATTCCATTGTATCTTAAAATAAATATAGTCTCATTTTCATGATCATTTGAGTTCATATCTTCATGTTGTTGTGAAAAGTACTATTCACTGCCATATCTCTCAGTTTTCTTCGTCAGATTGTAGAGATGATTTCTCTGAACTTGGTACATCATTTTCAGTGATTCAACTAGATAAAGTTAGCGCTCTAAGTCTACTATATGCTTACCAATTTGCATTGCGTTTGGATAGGTGAATCTTCAATTATCATCATTTGAAATCAACTATATCACCTCATTTTCTTTTTCTCTGTGAGCACTCTCTCAGAATAGTCACTTTGTGAGATTTGTTTCTCTGTATGTACTTAACCATTTTCAATTATTTAAAACTTGTAAGAATGATTCTACGGGCTAGTATATGCCTACAAATTCTCATCAGCATTGGATTCTTTAATCGTGAGATATCATCATTTTACTCCGCACGGGCTGGAGTATTGTTGCAGCCCAAGACAATCGAAGTCATCCTAGCACTTTCTAAACTTCTTTCTCCTTGTGTAGTTCATCATTTTTATTGAAATAAATCTTGACTATTATCTTACTAAGCTAGTAAGACTTTCCCAAAAGGAATTAAGTTAAGTGTTGTTGTGGCCTAAGAATTGTTCAAAACGTTGGACAAGTGTATGAACATAAATAGCAAGTTTTTGGCTCTTGAATCTACTCCAACTTATCTGTTTTAATTCAACTTTTTGAGAGTGATCTTCCAAGGTACATAGGGTTTATAATACATGCTTTGGAAAGCTAAAAGGGCCCACCACATATCTCTAGAGTCCTTTTTGCTGGTGTAGTGCAACATTTTTGCAACACCACCATCTTCTTCAACTACAAATCCATCTCTTCATAGTGGTATCAAAGCAAGGTTGAACAACATGGCAGATGGATTTCCTTCATCAATTAACAAATTCGATAGAGGTAACTACTCAGCCTAGTCATTACGGATGGAAGCTTATCTTCAAGGAAGGAATTTATATGGTTATACAGCTGGGGATGAAGTTATGCCAAGTTTCAAGAGCAAAGGTCAACGACCACAAGAAGAGCAAGAGAGATTGAGCCCATGGTGCTCCAAGGATGCCATTGCAAGGTCTTATCTCCTGAACTCTATCTCAGATTTTTTTTTGCCTCACATTAGAAGTTGTAAAACATCTTAGGAAGTGTGGAATGCATTTGAAGCCTTCTTCTCTTCAAGTACAAAGGCCAGGAAGCATCAACTATGTCTAGACTTAACAACTCTCACGAAAGCTCGCCAACAAAATGTCACTAATTTTGTCACAAAGTTCAAGGACATAGCAAATCAGTTGGGAAGCATTTGAGAGGTAATAGATGAAGAACAAATTGTAAGATAGGTCATCAATCAGTTGAAGGCATATGACAAGTGGGAAACATTGACCACAGCTATGGATCTATACATGGATATGCATGTACCAGATTTCAACACACTCATAGGACAACTACTTACTCAAGAGGACAAGCTTATCAAGAATGGAGAAAGCTCCAAAGGTAATCAATCTTCAGCCTTGTATATTGATAAAAGCAAGTCAAAGGAAAATAGAGGAAGAGGAAAGAAAGTGGATGATGAAGCAACTACATATCAAGCTAACTATGTAGGTAGAGGAAGACATGGTAGAGGTAGAGGCAGAGGAGGAAGACAAGGCAGGGGAAGATCCCAAGACTCTAATTCATGATCTATTTGTGTATTAGCTAATCATACAAATTAAAATTGCTTTAGGAATTCCAAGAATCAAAGAGGTAGAGGCTACAATAGAGGAAGTTATGGCTACTTAAGAGGAAGGGTCAACAATTACCATGGCAACCACAACAATTAGAATCAAGGAAGCAATAGGGGAAGAAGAGACTTCAATAACTACATAGAAGAATCAAATTAGAGGACTCATTGCTAATCATGAATATGGCCATGCCAGGAGGTAAATCTGATGAGCATGTTTTCTACATAGATTTAGGTTGTTCAAATCATGTGGTAGGAAATGTGACCCTCGTATCAGATTTAGAAGATCCAAGGAACAAGCATGAGGTAAAAATAAGAGATTATACAAGACACCTTGTGGAGAAAATAGGAAATGTCAAAGCACCAAATGGAAACATCAACTTACTCAGTAAGGTACTCTATGTCCCTACCATTACAAAGGATTTGATAAGTGTTGGGCAAATAGTAGAGAAAGGGTTGCAAGTCACGTTCACAAAAGCAGGAGCATTTGTTGAAGATCCAAATCAAGGATTCAAGGAAATTGCAAAAGGTGAAAAGAAAGGCCGATTGTTTACATTTGAATTAGAAGACACTAGAAACATTTCTCTCTTTAATTATGGTAGTCAGACAGTCATAGAATTGGAAGTATGGCACATATTGGTGAAAGATCATTAAAGAAAAATTTGCAGAGACCAAAGTGTACTTGGACTAGCAAGGATGCTTCAATATCTGGATCAAGGTATTATGTTTCCTTGTTTGATGATTGAAGTACGTTGACTATACTATACTTTATGAAACGCAAAGATGAAGTATTTCATGCTTCAAAAGATATTTGGCTCTTGTGGAGAATTAGATAGGTAAAACACTAAAAAGGATAAGGTTTTATGGAGGGGGAGAATACTTCTCCAATGAATTTGACTCCTTTCTTCAAGAAAGAGGAATCAAAAGAGAGATCACTACAAGGTTCTCTCCTGAGAAAAATGGAGTGGTAGAAAGAAGGAATAGGACAAGTGTTGAAGCTGCAAGGTCTATGCTAAATGAAAAGCACTTACCTAATACTTATGGGCTGAGGCTGTATCCACAACCACTTATTTGATTAACAGTTTACCTTGAAAATCACTTGATGGCATGACACCACATGAGGCTTGGAATGGAGGAAGACCAAGCTTGGATCATTGTAAGATTTTTGGATGTGTTGCTTTTTCTCATGTTCCTTCACAGGTTAGAGGAAAAAATGGATCCCAAAGCAGAAAGGTGTGTATTCATTGGATATGACAACAATCAAAAGGGCTACAGATTATACAACCCAACAACCAAAGGATTCTTGGTGAGTAGAGATGTAGTATTTGATGAGAATAGTTCTTGGTATGAAGATTCATGTAGAAAGGTCAACCTACCTTATGATCTTGAAGAAGATTTTCCAGAACTTGTTAAGGATAAATCTTCTAAAGTTGAAGAGCAGGATACCTCAGAAGATGATGAAGCAAATCAGTATGAAAAAATCAAAATGTGGAAGTCCAAAGGTAAAGCGAAAATGCAAGAACTTGGACAAGAGGCAGAATCATCACATCATGGCCTAAGAAGGTCCATGAGGGAGAAAAGAAAGACAAAAAGGTATGGGTTTGATACTTCTCTGGTCACTAAACATTCAATGTATCTAGCACAGGACATAAATCAAAAGGAACCTTCAACATTTGAGGAAGCAAAGACGAAATCAGAATGGAGGCATGCAATGGAAGAAGAAATTGAAGCTCTTGAGGAGAATAACACTTGGGAATTGGTTCCCAAGTCTCCACCAATGAAAGTGATAGGCTCAAGGTGGATCTACAAATTGAAAAAGAACTTACATGGCTCCATTAACATGTATAAGGCAAGGCTTGTGGCAAAAGGCTTTGCACAAACTCAAGGAATCGATTATGAGGAGGCCTTCTCTCCTATGGAAAAGATGCCTACTATTAAGGTTTTGCTTAGTATTGCCTCTTCCAAGAATTGGAAGGTACTTCAATTGGATGTAAAAAATGCATTTCTTAATGGATGGATAACAGAAGAGGTATATATGGCACAACCAACTGGTTTTAAGAATCACATATATCTTGATTATGTGTGTAAACTTAATAAATCTTTATATGGACTCAAACAAGCCCCAACAGCTTGGAATCAAAGGCTTGTCTCATTCTTGCAGGACAAAGGATTTTAACCTAGCAAGGCAGATCCATCACTATTCATAAAAAGGAGTAATTCTGAAGTCATCTATTTGTGTGTGTATGTAGATGATATTATACTTACAGGAAATGCTAGAGATGGCATGAATAGAATCAAAGAAAAGATGAGAGAAGAATTCAAGATAAGTGATTTGGGTTCACTTACCTACTTCCTAGGATTGGAAGTTGTCTACAAAGATCATGGACTATTTCTTACTCAAAGAAAGTACATTAAAGACATGTTGGCAAAATTCAAGATGCAAGATTGGAGGATTACATGTACTCCAATGGAGGTTAATCACAAATTGAGCTCACATGAAGGTGAACTCACAGCAGATGTGATAAGTTATCAAAGCCTTGTGGGTTGTTTGAACTATGCCACATTGACAGCGGTTAATATATGTTATAGTGTGAGTGTGCTAAGTCAATTTATGCACACACCCAAGAAACCTCACAGGGAGGTTGCCAAGAGGAACTTAGATATCTCAAAGGGACCATGACTAAGGGGATATATTACCCTTATGTATCTGATTTAAGTTTGAAATTGTTCTCTGATGCAGATTGGGCTGGCTCCAAGGAAGACAGAAGGAGCACCTCAGGTTATCTTACCTTTGCAGGTTCAAAACTTAATTCATGGTCATCGAAGAAGCGACCCACAGTTGCTCTCTCTTCTACTGAAGTTCAATACAGAGATCTTGTTATAGCTACTCAAGAAGCTATGTGGATGAAGACACTATTCAAAGATCTTGGTTTGGAATTTGGGACTCAACTATTTTTGGTGACAATATGAATTCTATTCACTTAGCTGCTAATCCAATTTTTCATACAAGGACTAAACATATTGAAGTTCGGTATCACTATGTAAGAGAGAAGATTGTGAGAAAGGAAATTCAAATATCATATGTGTACACTCACCAACAATGTGCAGATATTCTAAGCAAAGCATTGGATGGTACAAAGCTTTGCAAGTTCAACGTTATGATAGGTTTGAAGGTAATCTTGGAGGATTGAAGACCTCAAACACACTTGGCTTGATCGGGAGCTGTTGGAGCAAGTCTATGACAATCCTAAGTATGGGCTTGAGTCATCAAAAAACTTAGAAACTTGAAGGAAATATCTACTCCTTGTAGAGTTGACTTGTGAACTCCCTCTTGTAATTTTTTAGCCTCTACTTGATGTAAAAGTAAAGGGAATCTAAAGTATTTGAGTTCACTTGATCAAAAAGGGAAAGAAAAGCCAATAATTTGTCATTGAAGGTAGGTGGAGAATCAAATCAATCACTAAAAGATTGGAGAGTGATTGTAGGAAGTTAGGCTCCCAAGATCAATTATATATACATGATAGTTTTAGTCGTGGTTATGAGAAGACATCCAAGAGCTGAGCTTTATGCCATATCAAGGTGTGTTTCCAAGGCACATATATGTATCAGTAATTCCATTGTACTGTACAATCAATATGCTTTGATTTTTATGATCATTTGAGTTCATATCTTCATGTTCTTGTGAAGTGTACTAATCACTACCATATCTCTCAGTTTTCTCAGTCAAGTTGCAGAGATAATTTCTTTGATCTTGGTGCATCATTATCACTGATTCAACTTGTTAAAGTTACATCTCTAAGTCTACTATATGCTGATCAATTTGCATTGCATTTGGGTGTTTCAATCTTCAGTTATGATCATTTGAAGTCAACTGTGTCACCTCATTTTCGTTTTCTCTGCCAGCACTCTCTCAAAACAATCATTTTTTCAAAGTTGTTTCTTAAAGTGTAATTCACTATTTTCGATTATTTAAAGCTTTTAGAATCCTCATACTGTCTAGTATATGCCTCAAAATTTGCATCAACCTTGGATTTGTTAATCGTAAGATATCTTTATTTTATGAGTACTATTGCAACCCAGGAAAAACGGGGTCATCCTATCACTTAGTAAACTTATTCCTCCTTGTTTAGTTCATCATTTCTGTAGAAATAACTCTTTATTATTGGCTTACTAAGCTAGTAAGAGTTTCCCAAAAGGAATTAAGTTAATTACTGTTGTGGCTAGAGAATTGTTCAAACCTTTGGACAAGTGTATGAACATGAATAGCAAGTTTTTGGCTCTTGAATCTACTCCAACTTATCTCTTTTGATTTACCTTTTTGAGAGTGATCTTACAAGGTACATAGGATTTCTAATACATCCTTTGGAAAGCTAAATATGCCCACCACATATCTTTGGAGTCCATTTGGCTAGTGAAGTGCAATGTTTTTGCAGCACCACTTCATCTTCTTCAATTGCAAATCCATCTCTTCACAATTCTCTATCAAAACCATTACTTTGGGTGCATGCCATGAGGCATTCTCATCAAATACAACATCTTTTCTCACTAAAAATTCTTTATAGCATCTATATCCTTTCCTGTCTTCTGAATATCGAACAAATATGCATTTTTTTATTTAGTCTTAAGTTTTTGTCTCAATCGACTAGGCGCATATGCATAACAAATACTCCCAAATACTCTTATATAGCTCTCAAAACAGCCTCTTCATCAAGATTGACTTTCACGATGCTTATGGTCACTTGGAGTGTGTTGATACCATCAAAGTCATATTGGCCAAAGTCAAAGCACTCAAAGTCAAGTTGGTCAAGGTGGATAGGTAGTTCACAATCTTGTTCACAATGGATATGTTTTGCAGAAAGTGGATGGAGGCTACAGATTGTCTTTCTATAAGTTTCAAGGGTTTTTAAGGTGTTTGGAAGGTTTAGGTGGACCCTCCCTTATAAGAAATGAAGAAAAATGTGGAGGTATGTGAAGTGGATGTGGTACATAAAAGGAAAGCATGACTCCCCATTTAAAATTTTCATTTTGTCCTAAAGTCACTACAAGATAAAATAGAGAGTCATTAGTTGTACACATTTTCAGACATTGTTGGACGTCAAAGTGAGCACCAAGATATGCTATCAATTAGGAGTGGTGTACTTAATTGAAGTGACACTCAACTCAAGGCATATGCATTATTCTTGCTTAGATTGAGCAAGTGAGATCATAGTCTACACTAGGAGAGAAGAGCAAGAGACATTCAAGGAGTGTGCAATGCAAAGAAAAAATTGTGAGGCAAATTGTGCAAGAAGTGTGATCAATTGTGTAAAAAAAGAGTGCAGAGAGGTACTAAGCTATACAATCAAAGGTGCACTACAACATATCAAGGGAATACCGATGGTCAGCATACTCATGGTCAGTTGTCGGCATCGGTATGACCCTCGAACAATTTGGGAAAGCCGCATTGCCTTGGAAAGACTATGTCGGTATAAGCGTCGCTAATTTACTCAAATTATCGACGCTTATACCGATGCCATCTTTTAATCGGGCCCGAAGCATGAATTCGTCATTCTGATCGTTTTGCATCTAGATCTTCTGCTGTTGGGTTTGTGCGTGCCAACAGCAGATCTCTGTTTGTCACTCTCTCCCTCCCTCTCTTTCACTCTCTCTCTCTCTCCCTCTCTCTCTCTCACTCTCTCTCTCTCTCCCTCCCTCTCTCTCACCTTCTCTCCCTCTCTCTCCCTCCCTCTCTCTCCCTCCCTCTCTCTCCCTCTCTGTCTCTCTCTAAATAGACCTCTATCTTTATAGATCTGAAGTTTTGGTAAGTAGATCGCACATATTGGAGCACTCTTTTTTCTTTCTTTATGTTTTTGCTTTACTAATATGTTCTCTGTTTGGTTCTGCAAGAGATTTTGGGATCAAATCTTTGGAAATTTGACGAAGGAGAACTTCAAGTGGATTTTGACGACCTTGATTCAAACAATTCTCTCTCTCTCTCTCTCTCTCTCTCTCTCTCTCTCTCTCTCTCTCTCCCTCTGCTTCCCCCTTTCTCTCTAACTCTCTCTCTCTCTCTCTCTCTCTCTCTCTCCCCCTCTGCTTCCCCCTTTCTCTCTAAGCACACCTCTATTTTTATAGATCTAATGCTTTGGTAAGTAGATCGCACATATTATAGCACTCTTTTTCCTTTCTTTATGTTTTTGCTTTTCTAATATCTTCTCTCTTTAGTTTTGCAAGAGATTTTTGGGATCAAATCTTTGGAAATTCGATGAACGAGAACTTCAAGTGCATTTTGACAACCTTGATTCAAACAATTACATCCATGTAAGTGATTGTTTTGTTTTCGATTGAGAGAGAGAGAGGAAGAGATATATACATATACATACACACTCACATATGTATAAACACACACATACATATGCATACACACATGCATATGAATACAAACATGCATATGCATATGCACATGCATATGCATACACATACACATCCATATGCATACAAATACGCATATGCGTACACACATGCATATGCATACACATACACACATACACAATTCATATGCATACACACATGCATATGCATACACACATGCATATGCATACACACATACACAATGCATATGCATACACACATACACAATACATATGCATACACATACATGTATATGCATACACATACATGCATGCATATATATGTATACACATACATGCATATGCATACATACATGCATATGAATACATGAATGCATATGCATACAAGCATGGATATGCATACATGAATGCATATGCATACAAGCATGCATATGCATACATACATGCATATGCATACATGAATGCATATGCATACAAGCATGCATATGCATACATGAATGCATACGCATACAAGCATGCATATGCATACACACATACACAATACATATGCATACACATACATGCATATGCATACACATACATGCATATGCATACACATACATGCATATGCATACACATACATGCATGCATATATATGTATACACATACATGCACATGCATACATACATGCATACGAATACATGAATGCATATGCATACAAGCATGCATATGCATACATGAATGCATATGCATACAAGCATCAATATGCATACAAGCATGCATATGCATACAAGCATGCATATGCATACAAGCATGCATATGCATACAAGCATGCATATGCATACATACATGCATATGCATACAAGCATGCAGATGCATACATGAATGCATAGGCATACAAGCATGCATATGCATACAAGCATGCATATGCATACATACATGCATATGCATACAAGCATGCATATGCATACATGAATGCATATGCATACACATGCATATGCATACAAGCATGCATATGCATACGAGCATGCATATGCATACATGAATGCATATGCATACATGCATGCATATGCATACAAACATGCATATGCATACAAACATGCATATGCATACATGAATTCATATGCATACATGAATGCATATGCATACATGAATGCATATGCATACATGAATGCATATGCATACAAGCATGCATTTGCATACAAGCATGCATATGCATACATGAATGCATATGCATACATACATGCATGCATATGCATACATACATGAATTCAAATGCATAGATACATGCATGCATATGCATACATACATGCATATGCATACATACATGCATATGCATACATACATGCATATGCATACATACATGCATATGCATACATACATGCATATGCATACATACATGCACATGCATACATACATGCATATGTATATACATACATGCATGTGCATATACAGACATGGATATGCATATATACATGCATATGCATACATGTATGCATATGCATATATGTATGCATATGCATACATACATGCATATGCATACATACATGCATATGCATACATACAAGCACATGCATACATACATGCATATGTATATACATACATGCATGTGCATATACAAACATGCATATGCATATATACATGCATATGCATACATGAATGCATATGGATATATTAATGCATATGCATACATGAATTCATATGCATACATGAATGCATATTCATACGCATACATGCATATGCATACGCATACATGCATATGCATACACATGCATATGCATACACATGCATATGCATACATGAATGCATATGCATACAAGCATGGATATGCATACATGAATGCATATGCATACATACATGCATATGCATACATAAATGCATATGCATATATGAATGCATATGCATACAAGCATGCATATGCATACATGAATGCATATGCATACATGAATGCATATACATACATGAATGCATATGCATACAAGCATGCATATGCATACATGAATGCATATGCATACATGAATGCATATGCATATGGATACATGAATACATATGCATACAAGCATGTGTATGCATACAAGCATGCATATGCATACAAGCATGCACATGCATACATACATGCATATGCATACATGAATGCATATGCATACATGAATGCATATGCATACATGAATGCATATGCATTCAAGCATGCATATGCATACATGAATGCATATGCATACAAGCATGCATATGCATACATGAATGCATATGCATACATGAATGCATATGCATACAAGCATGCATATGCATACATGAATCAATATGCATACAATCATGCATATGCATACATGAATGCATATGCATACAAGCATGCATATGCATACAAGCATGCATATGCATACAAGCATGCATATGCATACAAGCATGCATACGCATACATACATGCATATGCATACATGAATGCATATGCATACATGAATGCATATGCATACAAGCATGCATATGCATACTTCCGAGCATCCATATGCATACAAGCATGCATATGCATACAAGCATGCATATGCATACAAGCATGCATATGCATACAAGCATGCATATGCATACATGAATGCACATGCATACAAGCATGCATATGCATACATGAATGCATATGCATACAAGCATGCATATGCATACATGCATGCATATGCATACATGCATGCATGTGCATACATGCATACATATGCATACAAGCATGCATATGCATACAAGAATGGATATGCATACAAGCATGCATATGCATCTATGAATGCATATGTATACAAGCATGAATGAACATGTATATAAGCATGCATATGTATACAAGCATGCATATATATACATTGGATGAGATGAGATCTTCACATTGCATCAAATGGGATCTCCACGTACACCTTGGGGAGTGCATGATCATGATGACTCCAAGATATATCATATCCATAATGGAGCTCGAGTTATGGATGTGGCCGGAAAGTCAATGCGTCAGCGCATTCGACAACTTTGCTCCATCGAATTTGGTGATTCAGTAATGTTAAAATGGAGCAAATGGGATAGGGATTCTAAAAAGCATATCACACAATCCATATATGAAGAGTACCAGGCAGCACCTGGGAATCCTATTGTGAGTTCCGAATGGATTTAGCATATGGCATACGAGGTGATGCCTCATCGATGATCGGAAGCTCATGATGCTTTCAGAGCAGGCTTACCAAAGCCTGTATGGCTAGATGTTGAAGAATGGGAATTGATTCAAGATGAGCAGCAACATACTCGTGATCGATATCGTCAACAAAGAGATGTGGCGGCCACATGTTTAGATACGGTTGGAACGTCGCATTTAGGTAGTGGCGGGTACGACACTATGCGCTACCAATTTGTAAGTATCATGTTAATTATTGAAGTTTTTTGTGTTAAGCACATTATGTATGTTCATCTAACATTTTGCATATTTATTACAAGAGTTGGCAGTGGGTCCTCCTCCGATGCAAACTGAAGAATCATATGGATATCGACATGGACTGACTGCACTGTTACAAGAGTTAGAGGGACGCGGTGCAATTGTCTCATTGGAGAATATTCTTGATTAGGTAAAGTTGTATCTTGGTTTCGTGTTTTTAGTTGTTGTTTATAAATGTCATCTTAATTGGTCTTATTTTATACATATGTTTTGTTGCACGATTGTAGGTGTAAATATTTTGATCAATGCCACAATTTTTTATCACACTCGCATACGGCAATGATGTAACATAATTTTGTATTAGATTCCTATATGGAAGTGTTTTGTCACATTGCCACAATTTTGTATTACACTCCTATGTGGCAATGATGTACCATAATTTTGTATTCGATTCCTATATGGAAGTGCTTTGCCACACTTTTGTACATTTTGCATTTATGGAATATACAACTTTCTGTACATGATTCATTGTTCATTTTTGCTCATATAAGTTTATGTTTTGGTTGCCAGTAGAGTACATAACACATGTACTCAGTTGTGCAGAGTGTATTGTCTTTTGCTAAACAACATCATGCTGTAGCAAAAGGCAACACACTCTGCCCAAAAATTTTTCTGCAGATATGCATACAAGCATGCATATGCATACAAGCATGCATATGCATACATGAATCCATATGCATACATGAATGCATATGCATACAAGCATGCATATGCATACAAGCATGCATATGCATACAAGCATGCATATGCATACATGAATGCATATGCATACAAGCATGCATATGCATACATGCATGCACATGCATGCATATGCATGCATATGCATACAAGCATGCATATGCATACAAGAATGCATATGCCTACAAGCATGCATGTGCATACATGAATGCATATGTACACAAGCATGAATGCTTATGTATATAAGCATGCATATGTATACAAGCATGCATATATATACATTGGATGAGATGAGATCTTCACATTGCATGAGATGGGATCTCCACATACACCTTGGGGAGCGCATGATCATGACAACTCCAAGATATATCATATCCATAATGGAGCTCCAGTTATGGATGTGAATGGAAAGTCAATGCGTTAGCGCATTTAACAACTTTGCTCCATCGTATTTGGTCATTCAGTAATGTTAAAATGGAGCGAACATGATAAGAACTCTAAAAATCATATCACACAATCCATATATGAAGAGTACCGGCCAACACCTGGGAATCCTATTGTGAGTTCCGAATGGATTCAACATACGACACATGAGGTGATGTCTCATCGACGATCGGAAGCTCGCGATGCTTTCAGAGCAAGCTTACCGAAGCTTGTATGGCTAGATGTTGAAGAATGGGAATCGATTCAAGATGAGCAGCAACATACTCGTGATCGATATCGTCAATAGAGAGATGCGGCAGGCACACAATTAGATATGGTTGGAACGTCCAATTTAGGTAGCGGGGAATACGACACTATGCACTACCAATTTGTAAGTATCATGTTAATTATTGAAGTTGTTTGTGTTACGCACATTATGTATGTTCATCTAACATTTTTCATATTTACTATAGGAGTTGGCAGTGGGTCGTCCTCCAACGCGAACTGAAGAATCATATGGATATCGACATGGACTGACTGCACTGTTACAAGACTTAGAGGGACGCGGTGCAATCGACTCATGGGAGAATATTCTTGATTAGGTAAAGTTATATGTTGGTTTCATGTTTTTAGTTGTTGTTTATAAATGTCATGTTAATTCGTCTTATTTTATACATATGTTTTGTTGCAGGATTGTAGGTGTAAATATTTTGATCAATGCCACAATTTTGTATCATACTTGCATACGGAAATGATATAACATAATTTTGTATTTGATTCCTATATGGAAGTGTTTCGTCACATTGCCACAATTTTGTATTACACTCCTATGTGGCAATGATGTACCATAATTTTGTATTCGATTCCTATATGGAAGTGCTTTGCCACACTTTTGTACATTTTTCATTTATTGAATATACAGCTTTTTGTACATGATTTATTGTTCATTTTTGCTCATATAAGTTTATGTTTTGGTTGCCATTAGAGTACATAACACATGTACTCAGTTGGGTAGAGTATATTGTCTTTTTCTAAACAACATCATGCTATAGCAAAAGACAACACACTCTGCCCAAAAAAATTTGTGCAGATACAGTCGTCGGTATATGCATGGCTAGCTCCAGTATGGATGTCGGTACACCCAGTATGGGCGTCAGTATGGGCGTCGGTATGGGCATCGGTAATAACGGTGAATATACCGACACCTATATCGGCGCCCATACCAACGCTTATACCGGCATGCATACCGACGCTTTCTTTCCACGCGTATACCGACTCTAACACCGACGTCACAAAGAAATCATGCCCATTCATTGTCCTCGGTAGCAGCCTCGGTATCCCCTCGATATGTTGTAGTGGTGGCACAAGGTACCATTGAAGACGTGTGTGCATCGATAGAGGGTGTCCATCCCTCCTACCCTATTCCAAGCTTGTGTGCAAGGTGTGCACAAGTGCAAGCTCGTGGAGAAGGTGGAATTCGGGTTTAGAGAAGATTGGTGGCATAAAGAACTCTGGGTATCTTGTAACCTTGTGTGATTGTGTACTCTTTAGGACTAGGCATTCTACATAGAGATCATTTGGTTTTGAGCTATACATCATCATTGTATTTTTTTCTCTTTATAATCTATATACAAAAGCTTTGGGTGTCTACATCTCCCTTCTTCTCCCTCTTCATTCTCCTAAAAACCCTCAAGTCCCTTTCTGCATAGGAGTACCCATAGAAAATTTGGCATGCTTGGAGAGACCTCAAGGATGCTTGAGCATAAGAGAAGTAGTAATTGCAAAGTATACGAGAAGTGCAAGGATATTGATAGTGCTAGTTGAGAGGTAATCTTTCTTCTATCCAGAATTTTCTTAGTTGAAGAGGACTCTGAGCACCTCATGACTGCAACACGGTCTCAAGCATTGAGGGTCCCTTGCAAAACAACAAGAAGAAAAGCAGTTTGAAGGTCAATCAGCCCTTTATCATCAACATCATCAATAAGGAACATGGTGGCTCAAGTAGATTTAGAAACTCTACTCTTTAGATTAAATATCAAAGTTCCATCTTTCAAGGGATAAGCACAAGAACACCCAAATGCACACATTAGGATATTTTTAGCCTTATAGAAGATAAGCGATCTGATGGACAGAGAAGATGTATTTTTTATTCTTTTCCCTGCAACATTAGATGGGTTGGCAAACAAATGGTTTAGTTATTTTACTAATAAGCACATCACTACATGGGGCCTCATGAAAGAAGCATTTAAGACACAATTCCAACAAGGAAACACGATAAAAAATATTATTAAAGAGTTAGAAAATCTAAGACTAGTTGTTGGAGAGACCTTTCCAAAATTTGTCACTAGAGACAAGGCATTGATGGCTTAATTACCAAACTCTCCCCATGACTTTTTCATCAAGAAGTGGCTAGCCAAACCACCTCGAATCTCAACACTGTGTAAAATTAAAGAGTTAGCATTGCCCACAACAACAATTCAATAGTTCATCAATATAGCCACAACATTGGAGTAGATTAGGCATTAGTATTGCACAAACTCTTCTAGTTTATCATGTCCTACACAATCTGAGGACCTCGTAATTCAGATCGGGAAGGAACTAGAGCGCTTGAAAACAAACAAACCCCACAACGAGGAGGAAAGTTCAGTAACTCAGTTGAGGCAAGAAATTGAGGCCTTAAAGCTACAAAAAGAAAAGGAAGCCCAAGTAGAAGAGTTGGCACAACTTCCACAAGAGTGATAAGAACTCCAAGGAGGTGGCATAAAAAATGGATTGTGGTGCACCATGTGCAACAAATAGAGTCATCTGGTAAGTGAGTGTCCACTTTTAAGTGTAACTTGCTAGCTATGTGTGAAAGCTAGTCATGAGACTTAGGAATGTCACTCAAGAGGGACGCGTGCACAACCATACTGGGGACAAGGAGGATCTCAACCATCAACGAATGTGATGACAACAACACCCAATCAGGGTAACAATTACAACCCTAGGCATAGAGATAATAACTTTTAAAAAGGGCAAAGGAGGCCAATTATTTGTTTCATATGTGGAGAATGTGGGCATTACCAAAGGAGGTGCACTCTACTAGAAAAAACGCCTCTCCTTGCAAAAATTGCCAGGAGACTAGGGACCATTATAAGAATTGTTGTCCTAATAATGAGGCATCTACATCTAGGTCACACATTCAAATGATTTTTGTGAGCAAAGAAGAAGTTGTAGAACGAGTCAATGTGCCATCACCATCTACGACAATTGTGTAGTTAGAAGAAATTGACTCCTTTGTAATGCAAAAAAGAAGCAAAGGGAAGGCTCAATTAAACATCAGTGGAGGGTCAAGTACTAATGGAATGAACAAGGATAATGGGGAAAAGGAGGAAAATGCCACTACCGTTGAAGATACAACACAAAAAGAAGAGGTTGCATGTAATAATGATGTAATTATGCATGCATTCAGCAGGGCTCATGAGAAGTCTGGTAACTCAAATAGAGCACATGCTCTTAAGGAGCCGAAAGCTTCAAGACTAATCAAATCCATGAAAAAGGAGGTCAAATTTTTTTATTTAATAAAGATGGATGTGAAATTCAAGTGAGAGCTCTTTCAGATAATTGATGATGCTTCCATAACAACTTTAGTGGCAAAGATTGCTGCTATGCATAAAGATAGAATTGTAGTGGAATCCCCCCTCACAGATTATAAGAGCCCTCGACTAATAGTCACTATCAGAAGACATGAGTTTCAAGGAGTTATTGTAGATGGCGGGTCTAACATTAACTTGTGCCTGAACATACCATGAAAGAGATTGGAAGACAACCTTCTTGATTGGCCAATTTCATTGTAACATTGGTAGACCAAAGTATAGTAAGGCCTATGGGAGTGGTCCCTGGAGTCATAGTTGAGATACAAGGTACCATCTTCAACTTGGATTTTGTTGTGTTAAGGCTACCACAGGGGGGTGGAAGTCCCTCCTATTGATTGGGAGACCTTGGTTAAGGGATGCCAATGTGTTGCACGATTGGGGTAAGGACACAATGTGGGTAAAGAAAGAGGGAAAAGATTTGCCATAGATATTTGTAGAAGAAGAACCAGACAACCAAAGACATACCAACACCATGCAGACAATTAGCATTTGTATGGAAGAAGAGTTGTTGGACAATCCAAAGGAATATCTATATGAAGAAGCAAATTTATATGGAGAAGAAAACATGTTTTCTTGGCTCTATGAAGAAGACCCATCTTCTTGCTATGGAATTTTCCAAACCATACAAGGAGAGAGGAAGTGTATGAAGGAAAAGAGGATATCATTCCAGTTACTAATTTGAGCAAACAAATCTTAGCCATAGGCCATAGAAGAAAGAAGAAAACCAATGCACTTAATGTAGCTACTTCAAACCCTATATCTGTGGCCACTTTGTTATGGATACAGGTATGGATATCATCTGTTATGTTAACTTTTATGGCAGTAAGTGCAGGGATTTACAAGGATGGGGAAGGAGTATCTACATGTGTTTGGAAACATAGGATTCCATTGGTTGAAGAAGTTGATGCAATAAAAATAAAATTTTGTAGATTAAGTCATAGAGTAGTTGAAACAGAGATACAAAAGATGGAGTATGGGAGAGATATTATTCCAATGAAGGATTCAAGGTGGCGTTATCAAATTATTAATGCTGAAAAGGAAGATAGATCAAATGAAGTGCAGTACAATTGGAGATTGTGGAGGGCAAAGAACTTCCATTAGTCATCATATCTAGGCTCAAGGCCCAGCATTAGCCAAAGTAAAGGTTTGTGGATCACCTAGAACTTGCAAAATATGTCAAGGTTGTACATAGCCTTCTCATACCATTTTTTGCTTAAGTTCTATCACTTTTATTCCACTTGCATGCTTTTCCTTTGTGTTTTTATGCAAATTAGAAGCCACTTCACAACCCTTTGCATGAAACATTGTTGGAAATTGTTAGGACAATTTTCTTTTTGAATTTTTTTAGATTTCTTTTGAATGTTTCATCTCTTTTCAATGCCATTTTTGTGCTAAACTAGACGAAGAAAGGAATCCCTCTTTGGATTTGAGTAGGAAAAATTATCTAGAATATTATAGAATTGTTTTTGAAAATTTGTTTTGTTTTTTTTAGATTTTTTGGGACTAATTTGGATTTTTCAACTATTTTTTAGATCATTTCCACTAAAAAAATGGCCTCTCGTGCCGCTTTTTTTTATGTTACAAAACAAAACCTCTCCCTACCTCTCTATGCTCTCTCTCTACCTCTCCCTATCTTCTCTCTCTACATCTCTCTTTCTCTCTCTACCTCCCTCTACCCTCTCTAATCTCTCTCTATCCTCTATCTAAGCCCCTCCCTCATCTCTCTAATCTCTCTCTTCCTCTCTCTCTCTTCCTTCCCCTGTGGCCCTCCATCCCCATCATAGAATAACTTTTATCCTATGGTGGTTATACATATATATATATATATATATATATATATATATATATATATATATATATATATATATATATATATATATATATATATATATATATATATATATATATATATATATATATATATATATATATAATTTAAAATAAGCTTTTGGTTCTAGATTGTGAGTTGGATGGCCATTTTTTTCAATTTTGGGGTCAACTTCATGTTTCTTGACACTAGTGCACTCCATTTTTGCATAAATTTTACCAAAGTCCCAACTTTTGCATACTTTTGATTAGAACCCCCATCTTTTATGCACGTTTCACACATGCATTTTATTTTGCACATGGTCCACATGATCTATTCTCATCTTCCACATGTTTCATATTTTTCCATATGAACCATTTGTAGCTTTCATGTTTTATCATGTTGGCCCTCTCTAGTGCCCTTAGTCCCTCCTCCTACCAGCCCCTTTATCCTTCTACCCAACCCCACCCTTAGCTCTCCTTACCCTATCCCTCTCAACCTCCAACCCTCCCTTACCTTTCCTTCCTACCCTCCATTCTTCAGCTTCTACTTCTTCACTACAAAATTTCTAGTTTTGGCTCTCCGATGGTGATTGTTCTTTCTAGCTCCTAGTGGACTTGGTAGCTGCTCAAATGTCCTTTTGAAGTTGTGCACAAGAGGTATCAAAGTGATCCTCTCTACTCATGGTTTGGTTGTTAGCTCTCCAAGATGGAGAGCCCATTAGGTGGTGGGCAAGTGTTGAGCCCATCAAAGTCATATTGGTCAAAGTCAATATGGTCGAAGTCAAACTATTCAAACTCAAGATTGTCAAAGTCAAAGCATTCAAAGTCAAGTTTGCCAAGGTGCATAGGTAGTGCACAATCAATTTGTGCACAATGATTATGTTTTGCAGAAAGTGGATGCAGGTGTGTGAGGCAAAGTGTGCAAGAAGTGTGATCAAGTGTGCAAAGAAGGACTGCAAAGATCCAGTAAGCTATTCAATCAAAGGTGGCACAAGGTACCATTGAAGAGGTGTGTGCGTCAATAGAAGGTGTCCATCCCTCCTAGCCTATTGGCTTAAAAAGAACTATTCATAGATTCACTTTTCCCATTACTTTCGGGCTAAAATGCAAAGATAAAGTCTATTTTAGAACCTAAATTTTTAAATAATGCAACCCATCTGATAAAATAACTTTTGAAAAACCATGATGCAAAAAAGTACATTTAATAAATAACCTAGCAGCTTGATGTGTAGAAAGAGTCTTTTTACAAGCAATGAGTATGCTTGTGTACTAAATGCATCAATAATTATCCAAATTATATTATTATGTGATGAAGTTGTAGGAAGACCAATAATAAAATCCATAGAAATTTGTTCCCATGGTCCATTAGGTATGGAAAGTGGCATTCATAGTCGAAATGCTTTACCATGATATCTTTTCATTGGTTGACACACAATGCAATGGGAAACATATTGTGCAATATCCTTTTCCATATTGGGCCAAAAGAAAAATTCTTTATACTTAGAAATAGTACTTTGTATGCCCCTATGACCCATGTATGGTGGTTCATGGATCTCTTTCATAACAAATTCTTTAAAACCTTGTGTAATGCATAACTTGCCTTGGAAATACAAGAATCCATTATGAAAAGTGTAGTGATCATCACTAAATGTTGAAGATTTATTGAAAGCATTCCATGTTTGTGAAAAACACAAATCAGATCCATAAGTAGGAATCATGTCATGAAATGAATGAATATGAATAGCAGAAATATTATTGATTGAAACAATAGTTGTTTGTGGGCATGTGAAACGACTAAAGGCATCATCTAGAACATTAGCTTTGCCATTTTGATATTGAATCATAAGCTAAAATTTTTTTATGAATGAAGCCCATTTAATTTGTCTGTCCAAAATCAATGGTTGATTTAATAAATGGTTAATAGCCTATTATTCTACTTTGATTATAACTTCAAAAGCATAAGGTAATGTTTCCAAATTCTTAAAGCATGCACAACAAAAAATAAAAGTTCCTTATCATATGTACTACATTTCTTATTAGAAGTTTTAGGTTTCCTACTTTCGAATGCAAAAAGATGGTCATTGTGCATTAATACGACACCTATACCTAAACCACAAGCATCTCTAACTGCATGGCAAGGTTGTGCAAAATGTGGTAATTGCAAAATATGTGCATGAGAAAGTGCATGTCTGAGTTTTGTTGTTGTGCTAATCTGCATGCAACTTTTAACTTTTTCTTAAATAATAATGTGAGTGGAAGTGCTAAATAAGAAAAGCCTTTTACACACTTTTGATAAAAACTAGCTAACCCAAGAAAAGAGTGTACAACATTCACAAATTGAGGTACATGCCATTCTTCAATTACTTTAATTTTCTTTCAATCTACATGAACACCATGACTAGAAACTGTCAAGGGAGCACTAGATTGTGCTCTCTGACTACAGTAGAAAAGATTCTGAAATACACTTATGATTACCAAAACACCCACGTAATGAAAATGATACAAGATTATGTGATAGATACAAGATATCCCACAACCCCGGACCAATAGGTATGGAAAACTGGACTATAGATGATACAGGAGATCCCACAACCCGGGATCGTAAGTATGAGACAAGATATCTGGATTAGAAGAACTCCCTTCTGGGAGATGAACTGTATACACGAAAGAACTCGACAAGATCTCATACTACGAGATTACAAGGGGACAAGATAGGATGTCCAAGAACTAGACTAGAACAAGGAACAAGACAAGAACTAGAACTGGAACTTGAAGAGTACTTACTTGGTGGCCATGAGACCTTGAGCTCCCAAGACTGGTATTGGCAAGACTGAATATGAATGTGTCCAACCCCTCCTTATATAGGTTTTCCAAGGGCGGTTACGAATTGATGATGTCATCGATGATGTCATCAATTTGTAGCATGGTCTTTGGATGTCAGAATCAAGCAAGAAGATAGTCGATCTTACGGTTTTGGCACGTTCCGGATGCAATGGAAGCATTAGTTTCCCCAAATCCTGAACCAATCATGAGATATAGGATTCACATGGAATTTGAGAGTTTCCTTTGTCCATGACATTACCTCCCCCTCAAGCGATGAGTTCCACGAGGAGCGGTCACATTCTCTGGTCTCGGCTTCATTGGATTTTTCTTATGGAATTCTTGAACCTTGAGTGGTGCTCTTTGAAGGTTTTCTGCAGCTTCCCAAGTACGATCACTGATGTCATACCCTTTCCAATGAATAAGGTACTCTAATCTTCCTCGAGATATTCTCGAATCTAGGACATGCTCGACTTGAAATTTTTTATGATCATCAATCTCGATAGGTGGTGAAGGACTAGGTCTCTCCCCCCTCAATGGTGAAAACTGATATGGTTCCAACATGGATACATGGAAAACTAGATGTATTCTCATGGTACTTGGTAGCTGAAGCTTGAAGGTGACTGGATTAATCTTGGCCAAGATGGTAAATGGACCAAATCTTTGATGATCTAACTTTGCACAAGGCCTTGAAGTTTGCAAATTGTTTCTGAGTAACCATAATTTATCCTCAATTTGATACGATGGATTCTGGACATGATGTTGATCTGCATAGTACTTATATTGTTGTTGAGCTTTATGGATCTCTTCCTTAAGTTCTTTGTGAATGTCCATAAGGTACTGGGCCTTGTCTCTGGCAACTAGGTTCTTGACATGATTTGATAGTTGTATATCCATCCTTGGATGTTGTCCATAGGTTTCAAAGAAGGGAGTTTGCTTAGTAGATGCATGAACACTATTAAACTCTGCAAAGGGTAACAACTCAAACCAATCATTTTGGTGATAGTTGCTAGTGCAACGGAGATATTGCTCCAGGACTTGATTCACTCGTTCTATTTGTCCATCAGTCTGTGGATGATTTGTTGTAGATAGTTTAACTTGAACACCAAGGAGCTTGCAAAGACTGTTCCAAAAGCTGGATATGAATTGTGGACCTCGATCACTGACAATGTCATCAGGCAATCCATGAAGCCTAAATATATACCTGAGAAAAACTCTAGCAGTGGCTGCACCTGTGATTGCCTTGGTAGTTGGAATGAAGTGTGCCATCTTTGTAAATCTATCCACAATAACAAGAATGGCATCATACTTATCTGAATTTGGTAGATCTGTGATGAAATCCATCGACAATGAAGCCCATGGCCTTTCTGGAATAGGTAGAGGTTGCAAGAGGCCATGAGGTTTATGTCCGGGTACCTTAGATCTATTGCAAGTATCACAGGTTCGAATGTATTCTTTGACTTCCTTCCACATGTGAGGCCACCAAAAGTCCCTTGATATGAGTTCTATTATTTTATTCACTCCAAAATGTCCTGCTACAAGGTTTTCATGGCGTTGTTGAAGTACTTGGATCCTAGGCTTTCTTGGAGGGACATACAATAGGTTCTTATAGAGTACTAAACCATCCTTTTCCTGAAATTTGTTTACTTCTTGGAATTTTCCTTGTTGAGCTTTCTGCTTAACGTTACAAAAAAATTCATCCTGTGGGAGATTCTCACGGATCAACTGATTCAAGGCTAAATCTTCATGATGGCTTGAAGAGATAGCTGCTAACTGGAGATGCTCGGGCTTGAGTAATACAATCTCTTGTTGATCAAAGGCCTCTTCACCCTTCTTTGGTGCAAAGTAAGATCTTGTGGACATGGCATCTGACTGACATTGATGACGTCCTGAACGGTATGTGATGACAAAGTCGAATCTGGATAAAAAGTTACTCTATCGAGATTGCCTTCTATTGAGAATCCGGGTGGTCATAAAATACTCTAGGTTCTTGTGATCTGAATACACAATGACTTTATGAGCTGCTCCTTCTAGATGGTGACGCCAGGTGTCAAACGCGTCAACTAAGGCAAGAACTTCTTTATCATGAATTTCATAATTAATTTCTAGAGGGGAAAACTTCCTTGAATGATATGCAACTAGATGTAGGTGTCCATCATCTCCATATTGGGAAAGAATGGCCCCTAGAGCAAAGTCTGATGCATCTTCATGTATCCAGTTCATCTCCCAGAAGGGAGTTCTTGTAATCATGATATCTTGTCTCATACTTACGATCCCGGGTTGTGGGATCTCCTGTATCATCTCTAGTCCAGTTTTCCATACCTATTGGTCCGGGTTATGGGATATCTTATATCAGTCACATAATCTTGTATCATTTTCCCTACGTGGTTGTTTTGGTAATCATAAGTGTATTTCCGAAATCTTATCCACTGTAGTCAGAGAGCACAATATAGTGCTCCCCTCACATTTTGGTAAGATTGATTATGAATGTGGCCAACCCCTCCTTATATAGGTTTTCCAAGGGCGGTTACGAATTGATGATGTCATCGATGATGTCATCAATTCGTAGCATGGTCTGTGGATGTCAGATACCCAGATTTGAGATCAATTTTTCTAAAAACATGTGCTCCATGAAGTTTATCTAGCAAATCATCTATCGTAGGAACATGGTATCTATTTTTAATTGTGATCTTATTGAGCACTCTATAGTCAATGCACATCCTATAAGTCTTGTTCTTCTTCCCTACTAAAAGAACAAATGCTCCAATGGGAGAAGAACTAGGTCTTATAAGTACTTTGTTTAGTAAATCCTTAACTTGATTAGCTATTTCTTCTTCATGTAAAAGTACATGCCTATAAGATGCTTTATGGGGAGGAGAACTACCAGGATTTAAGTCTATACTATGCTCAAGAGATCCCCTAGAAGGTGGAATCTTAATAGTAAAATCAGCAATAAAACAATCCTTCTAAGAAGCCATAAATTATATATGTGCATAAAGAGGTATATGTGTGTAATGAACTATATTATTGAGAAAAAAAATACATGAATTTGAACCTTTCCTAAATGCATGTTTTACTTGAGTATGACCGAATGGAAATGGTTGGAAGTCATGCATTGCAGACAAAGAATTATCTTCATTGTTAAACTTAAAACTCATGGTGTCTGTATGATTATCAATGCATGGACTATAATAATGATGAAAAGGCATCCCAAGTATAACATCATAGGATTGCAAAGGACCAATTAAGAATTTTCTTTCATCTACATATGAACCTACACAAATCCAAACCTTAAGCACTTCACTTGTCACATTATATCTATTTCCTTGAAATGTAGCTTTAACTTTATACATGGAAGAAAGTGGGTGTAATTGGAGATCTTGCACTAGTTTATGAGAAATAACATCATGCAAAATACCATCATCGTGTAAAATATAAACAAATTTAGCAGTAATAGTACCTTGCATGCAAAGTAAAGAATGGATAGAAATTGTGTTACCCAAGGTACGTAGATCATGTTCCAATGCTTCTTGAGTCTAATCACGTTGAATGTCTTTAGGAACCACCTCCATGTTGTGTACTTGACCTGTGGCACACTTCATGTCGTTAGTTTGGAACCTACATTTTGCTTTAGTATGAACAAAGTTACCACAATGCGTGCAAGTAATACGGGGTCTCATTTGTTGAGCATCCATCATTGTAGTTTGAAGAGTCAGAGGTTTGGTAGGGTGTAAAGGGTTTATCTTGGGTACTAGTGAGAAATTGGATTGAGGAAGGCATTGAAATATAGGTGAGCCTTGAAACGTAGGAGAAGAAAGACTAATAAAGCGATGCTTGAAAGGAAAATTGGGCTTGATTGGTGGTTTTTGTTGATGTGTTTGTTGTAAGTCAATGGACTTGGTGATCGATTGAAGCTCTTTCTCAGCATCATGTGCAAAAGAAATAGCTTCATAGAGGAATGTGGGACATACTATGTTGATCTTTGCTTGGATTTCCATCTCCAAACCATCTTCATACTTTCTTTGCAAGGTATCTTTAGGAATCATTTCAAGTGAACAAATAAGTAATAGTCATTGCAAAAAACATTCAGTATAGGTAGATACAATATCTCCATATTTCCACCCAAAAGTTGTCCATGATCAATGAGCATATATGTGGAATTGGGGAGGAAGGAAGCACTCCTTGATCTTTTCTTTAAATGCTTTCCATGTGTTGGGACGATCGGTGCTATGGCACAAATCATTCCACCATAACTAGGACTTACCCACCAAATAGCTAGTTACAAATTTCACTTTTTCACTTTTAGAGTATGATTCATCATAATCAAAGTCATCAAACTAGGATAGCCATGCAAGAACAAATTGGCCATCCTTTTGCCCATCCAATGATGAAAATTGGAAACTTTTAGCACCAATTCTGGAGTGCCTACCTTGTTCTTGAGCAGTGATAATGGCCTTCACTACCCTAACTAGATTATTATCATCACTTTCTAGTTGCTCGAGTGCAACATCAAGTTCCTCAATCTTGTTTCGGGCATGTTGTAGTTCATTCCACAAAAGCTCTAATTGTTGCTTGATTGGTACCTCAGGTAGGGCTAATGAACCAAAATCTTCCATATTATGGCTAGGGGTCATGGCCTTATATAGAATCTAAAGCTAGGACTGGATCCGACAGTCGAGATAGTTTCTCATTAATGAGTGGATGCCACAAATCATGACCGGATGCCGATACGTACACCTCCGTAGACAAGCTTGGCTCTGATACTATTGTTGACCTTCGAATCCCTTAGACGTCGCACGTATGCAGAGGATAGTACAAAAACAAAACCACACAAAAGTACTCACAGAATAGAAAGAGACAAGAGACTTGACACCAGATTGGCTAGAATCTTCCCCCACATACTCTAATAAATGGGTCTTTCAGAGCATGTGTATTTATAGGTATTTCTTTTTATGTGTTGAATAGAAGGTGCATGAGAGTGGCACTTCGAAAAGCGTGCTTTTTACAAAAATATACTTTATTTACAAAAACTTGATTTTGTATTTTGCCAAAAACTTCTCATTCTAAAGTGATCTATTATTGTTACAAAAATAACTATCTTCTAAATATTCTTCTAAATCACTTGAAAAAGTATCTGAATAATTCTAGGCACATTCACACCCTCATGAACCGTCACCTGCTAAATCGAAACAGAAAACCCATTAAAAACCTCAAGGCATTAGAATTCATTTAACATTCCATTATTCCATAAAGTATAACATCCTCTTCTTCTAAATCCCTCAATATCCTCATCTCATCCTCGTTTAATGTCTTTGTGTGTTGAATTTTCTTTGTAACCACATAATTGAGAATAATACACTTTCCTATGTAGCTTGAGGCATGAATGGTCGCATAGCTATACTTATAGATAACTCAGTCTACTCAAATCAATGTTTATCTCAAATCCTATGAAATGAACCTAAGATATTTTGGGTAATCAAATGAGACTATAGTAGCTTGCTTAAGTGATCACGCACATGGAATCTATCCAATTCAAAGATTTTGGTTTTTATATACAACATGTAAAGGCTTATCTTAAAGGTAGGATTCTCTTTTCCTAGAAAATAGCATTCATCACACATTACTATGATATGCAATCAATTTAGAGATATGAGGGGACTAAAATTTGAATTGAAGGCATGCATTCTTATCCTTGGCTCCTTCCTTCATCATGATCGAGTTGTTAAAAAGATAATTAGTTCATATGATCCTAAGGATTGAGGTTCATTTCCAACAATTATAAGTTTGCACTATGATCCATTGAGGTTCCTTCAACATGTATGAGAGACAATATAGGGTATCATCAAGAAATCTCCTCACATGGCTCCTCATAAATTTAGAGTAGGTAAATGGAAACCACTGTATATTTGATACGAAGATTATAATTATCTTGTAAAAAAAATTCCATGAAATTTAAACAATAGCTTAAATTTTGTTTCCCTCATGCAACACCTTGTTCATGAACAATCTTTGTCCCATTACTATTTTCTCTTGAGCATCTTTAATTTTTTACTTTCGATTCTTTCCTTTGGTCTTACTCATGTCTCCTCCTAAATCTTGGGTTTTTGTCCATTTATCTTGGTCTTCAATAATATATACATTGATCCTTTCTTATCTATATGGGCATCACTGTTGAGTTTCATGACTAGTTTATGCACTAAGAGAAGCTTGGTATTATTTTTAATCTTCAAAACAATACATCTACATGGGTCCTTAAACTCATGTTGGACCGTGCCCATTGGTTATTTCAAAAGTCAAAGGGATGTTATAATCTCCTTCTTCTTTGCACATGAACATCATTTCATCATGAAAATCTTTCATTTGTCTCGATCACTTTTTGAATCTATATATGTGCAAACCAAGTTTGTGGTTTGAAGATTCGATCAAGCTACACTCAATTTTGAACAAAATTTATCTCCCTATATTACTTTGATACATGATTTTGTTCCACCAGATATGTGCCAAGACCATAGAATCATATAGATTCCAAACGTCTCTGTTTGTGTACAACATTTGAAATTTGATATATAGGTACATATTACGAGCTTATTCACATTATGTTAGCCTTTCTAGAAGGAGAGTCGTTAGTTTTTATGCTTCATTGCAACAGAAAAAACTTTGGTCATTCAATTAGTATAACGGAGGTATGTGAACAATATTGAGCCTACAAAATTGAGTCCCACTCTTTGCACTTCATCTTGGATTCATGTATATCTTCAACCTATAAAACATTTTTTCTTACATACAAAGGAAATAACTCATAAAATACCACACCCTAGACCGCATAAGCTCTTTGGTGCTCAAGTTATAACATCTTAAACCGTTTTGCTCTAGAGAATACCAAAGAGATATAAACCTAGCTGCCATTGTTTCTAACTTGTGTCTGAATTCTTCAGGTATGTAAACATCACACACACAACCAAATGCTTTGGGATGTGATGTGTAAATCCATGTACTCCTGAGGTTTGACACCTTTTCATAATCTATATGGCTATATTTATTAAGCCATCCCAATAACAATCAGGAATATTCATTTAGTTTAACATAGCTCTAGCCACTTCTAGTATATACCTATTCCTCCTCTTTGCCACCCCATTAGATTGAGGTACATACCTTCAAGTGAATTACTTTTCATGCCATCTTCATGTATGAAAACTTAAAATTCATTTGAGAAATAATCTCCCCTTCCATCCGATCTAAGAGTCTTTATATACTTTCATTCTCTTCTTGGATGTCAATATGTTTTGTTTCCGTACTTCACAAACATGGCACAAATGTTTCATACTCTTAGACATAAGACCACTTAGACCACTCACCAAGCCTTTATTTGCATGTCCTTCATTCTTTGTAAGTTTATGCGTCCAATTCCTTTATGCCAAAGATCAATCTCTTCAATCTATTTATTTCCAATTGAGAATTAGACACTGTCATGGATTGATGGCTTTACCTACATGGTGAAGAGTCTTTGTTGCTTATTTCCATTTGTATGAGCTTGGAGTCTATCATGGGATCTTCAGAAAAAATCCTTGATCATTGAACCTCACCTCATAAATAGTTTTAACCATTTGGCATACAAAAACCAAGTTATTGGTGATGGTTGGCACACGCAACACATCCTTCAACACCTTGGAGATTTTAGTTCCATTCAATCCAATATCTCCCACATGTGTAATCTTGTTCCCACTATCATCCCCTATCTCTACATGTCTTTCATTGATGGGTGAGTTTAAATTGAAGAAAACAACTTTATTGCAACTCATATGGTCTCGACAACCATTATCTATGTACCATGTAAAATCTAAAGTTACTCTTCCACTTGAACATACATCATAAGGTTCTCATTTTCACAATTATTGAAGTAATAGCTAATTACCTTGATTCCTTTTGAATCCTTGATGGCCTTCTCCTTTCAAACAACAATCTTTTGCATAATGACCTTGTGATCCATAATTATTTTATTTTCAAATAGATTTTTCTCTTTCATTTGATCTTACTCCTCTTCTTCTTCCTATTGGTCCATAGCTCTTGTTGGATCCTTCATGGTTTCATGATCTTAATTTTGACCTTCCACTCCCTTTTAATTGGGATTTCTAGCCACCTATTTTGCCTTTGCCTATACTTGCATAGATAACTTGGGCTTTGTTGCCCTTTGATTCGATCCTCATTTAATTCATCTCCTTTGTCAACATGAATGTGACTAATTGATAAAATTTTCATAGGAAATCAGTTACATTAACTAATGTTGTAAATGATTTCTATGTTTCTTTCTTTCTCAAGCCATTGAGAGTTTTGCATGCTAAGATTTTCATTTTCAATTAGGCTCCCAATCTAGCCTAGGGCATCTTCAAAATCTTTAACACTCATAATACACTCATTAATGTGAATGATTGGTGCTTTAATAAGATTATTTAGTTTGTTCTTGAGATGAATACTTACTGCCTTGGTAGATGAAGAATACGATCTCTCCAATGTCTCCCAAACCTTCTTGGATGTGTCCAAGACTTGTATATGCCCTATCATGCTATTGCTTATATATTTCCATAGAATGGATATGACACTCCTATCCTTTTCTATCCATTCATTGAGTTCCTTGAAATTTTTCTCGAGGGGTGGGTCATACACATGAGGATTTGGATCTATGCCACTTACTAACCTCGACAATTGTTTGTCCAAAAGGTAGTTGATAACTCTTAATGTTCATGGTTGGTAGTCACCTTTCTCTAAATTCTATATTTGTGTGCTATGCTCAGCCATACAGAGCTCTAAGGTGCTCCTCTAGCTTCTCCTTTACTATTTGTATCCTTTAGAAAGTGTGGATGTTATCTTTTGAGAACTTCTCCCTTGCTAAGCTTCAACCAATTGGGGTCTCCATTGATGAGCCCATTTTGATGTCTTCTTTCTTTGATAAGTCCTCCTTGTGCTTCCACGAGTTGTCTTGGTCCCTCCAAGCCTTTAATATGATGCCTATCAATGTCTCCCAGCCTTGAAATTGTTTTTATACCACTCTTGGAGGAGGAGTCTAACAGCCCAATGCAACAATGGAAGATGATTTCCCTCCACTAGGCCCCCAAATACTGATATGCGCTCATTGTTCTATATTTTTCTCTATATGTGTATAGAGACTTAAAATGAAACTTGGCAGAGTTAAACTAAATACTAAGATATATCCAGAAATTATTGAATAAATACGAATGAAACTCCTAGTTGTGAGAACTATTCATTGCAAGATAGGCTCTCTATTTGCAACACTCTCTCTATATGTGTAGAGATGTAGCTTCACAAACTAGACAATTCCTCATACTTCACTCTTTAAAAAAGCTAGAAAATTTGGCACACTTTGTGGCAGTATACGAAATACCAAGTAAAGCTTCAAATGAGTTCGTAATGAGAGATAACAAAAGTTCTCTTCAATATCCTACAAGCACAATTGTGAAAGCCTAACTATGCTTATTGATAGAGAGGAGAAAAATCATGAGTAAATGAGATACGCAAGAAAGTGTGATTCTTTGTAGAGTTTAGAAATTCAGTAAACTATGTGGGAAACACATGGCAATCATGGAACTCCACAAAAAAAAAAGCAAAATGATTCCTATATAAGACTTTTACTGTTCTACAATCTAGCTAGCTACCCATCAATGACTTTAGGTGCTCATTTTGGTGGGTAATTGAGGAGATTTGAATTTATTAGATTCTAGTGGAGCTCCAAAATTGATTGCATGACTTTAGGTCCTCTTTTTTGTTTTTTCCGCTTGCAAAAAATTGTGGAGGAATACTTTTTTATGATTGATACTTGATTTTCCACAATTAGCACTAACTACCTTATCACATCAAGCACAAGGTCAATATTCATCAGGTGTAGTGGATTTCTTGGTGGTGATGATTCATCTAGACCACCATACTCATGTCCATCGTCATAGTGGACCACTCCAACTACACCAAGTACAACTTGATGTGGACATTAGCATAATGTTCCTAGAATATATACATTTGAGAATGATAGATTCAACACATGGATAAATGTTGCACTACTATTCACCAATATGTATGGTCACTCATAGAATTGGAGTACAAGAGTTTAACACTCCATCATTGAGAGGAGAAAGATATAAATAAAGAAAACTACATAATAAACTAGATGTACCAAGAGCATCAACTAGCCGGAGCATCCATCCTAGTTTTGTATAAATGGATCAAAGGTGTTTTGCTTGAAATTCCCAAAGAAAAATGTGATGTAGCCATGAAAATTTCTCTTGATGGGCATTAAGTCCTCATATACTAGTGAGGTGGAATGTGAGCTACTACAAGAGCACACACAACATCCTAAGCATTATCAACATTAGAAAGAGGTGAGAACTTCATGTTTGCAATGTATTGGTAGCTCACATTTAGGAAGCCTTATAATGGATACATTTCATGCATGCATTTGTAAGAATTTTTTTATAATTTAATTATTTATATAAGAATGAATTGTTTTATTAGTTACTTTCTTTTTTTGTTGAATGCAATTTGTAGAAATTGCACATCCTTCGACATATGTATATGAGAAAGATGGATATGCATTCTTGCTAAGGTGTTCACTGATTTGCAAAGTGTGGAAGAGAGAATCCATTGGGTTTATTTAGCTCCCATTTAGTATCAACATTGATGAGATCACATCCATGGCATAGATATTATGTTTTAATCTTATATCACTTTTTTTTACAAACAATAAGGTTACTCATACAATTTTATTTTAGTTTTGAAGGTATTATGTCATTCATATTATTATTATTATCATAGTGGTTTTTTTCTTTGATAGAAATCCCTTTTTGTAGCTTTGTATACAAGCCTAGGTACCATGTATCACATTTCATATGTGCAATGTAATACAGATACATGCATGTTTTCTGCCATCATATGCATGTAGTGTATCATTTGTGATTTCATGGATGGTGTTTTCTTCAATTTCTTATATTATTGACTTTGATATGCCATTGTGTTTAGGTTTATGGTTATGATGTTATTTTAGCATGCATAAGCTTATGGCTATGATATTATTATGATTCATGCGTGTTGTGGTTGTCCATCTATTGTTTAGATTATGTTTATGCACGTTCATCCTTTATAGGCATATGTGTGCATATGGATATGGATATAGAAAGTCATAGTAATGACTCAAAAAAAAAAAACCTAAAATCTTGCATTTTCTTCTTATGCGTATATGGACTATTATTTTAACCAATATAATCATGGACACATGTAAATGCTATTGATATTAATTTATACGTGTATAAAAAGCATTTACGAACATATTATGCAATACCCACATGCCCTTAGACTTGTATTGTGACACATCTTTGTTCACAGATGTTTTAATATGGTTAGAAATATAGACGTGTAACTTGATGCGCGTGGTTGAATTACATGTAGAACAATGTGATATTTTTTTTGTGGTAATTTTGGCATTCTTTATGCATTCTATGTAGAACGTGGCCCTCTTGCTTCAAGATACTGATCATGAATTTAAAGAAAATGTTTAAAACAAGAATCAACCTCAAGAATCAATAGCTTAATAAATGCATTTAACATGTTGGTAGTAAAAGAACCTTAAAAATCAATAGTTTTATAAATGTTTTGAAATTATACTAGTAAAATCAGTAGGATCTTATCTTTTACCCTCAATGCTTATTTTAATAACATTATTAGATTTTATTTTTAAAATTCTACATAGTTATCGATAAGTACGCAATGGCTTAGGATTATGAAGCATTAATGAGTTATAATCCAATATCATTATATTCTTTAGTAACTTTATTTGACTCCTCACATTTTTTGTTGTATCAAATATGTACTCACACTAGTTGTATACGCATTCAACTTCTTATTACAAAAAAATCTAAGAAATACCTTAGATTTTGTGCTCTCATTGAGACAGCTTGTGTAATATCAATATCAATTTAGAGAAATTTTTAATATCCTTTTAGGTCAACATAATTGAAGTGGAAGCCTATATGTGATAAATTAGGTTCGGATTTATCTATGGATTCATCAAATAAGATAGGAGGCATAATATAAAATGACAAGATAGTATCTGTAAAAATCCAAGTTCTCCATTGCATGTAGATATATATGGATTATATCAGATGTATAATATAAGATTGGAATACGAGATAGACTCATAGATTTTCTAAAAGGATATTTAGCAACCTCACTTCCAACTTTCTAATCTTTTATGTCCAGATTTCTTTATAATATCGATAGGGAACATTTACAAATAGCATTTTCATTTATTCCAAAATACAATCAAGATTCCTTGAATGAGAATGTGGGTGCCATACTCTCTTAACATGTGCATATACCTCGATAGCGAATAGATCACGTTAATGTTGTTGTTTGACTGAGCTTGCGATGCTCCTCTTCTTTCGGAGCATGAAGATGAGCACGAAGAAGAAGATCAATCACTCACTAACTCTCACGAATGAAGACACACAAAGATCTCAATTAGCTCTTCTCCCAACCACACAACACCGAATGGCATATGAGATTCCCCTTTTCTTTCTCCTCTGAATCACACAAATTCTTTCTCCTCCAAATCACATGAAACCGAGCCTTAATATGAGTTTCACCTCTTCTTCGTTCATGTGTACAACGACATGAGTGCCACTTGACCATCACTATAAACATTAGCATATTGGTGTGTGTATATGCATCAAAATTTTCATCCATCGGTATATGCACCAGTATAAGCACCGGTATGAACACCGGTATGAGTGTAGGTAATTAACTAGAAATATCGATTCCCATACCAATGCTTATAGTGACACCTATGTGGATGTCTATACCAATATCTATATCAATGGCATGTTCTTAACATAACCTAACCCAAGAGCAAAAAGTCGGCATTCACTACTATTTTGAACTGCAATGTGTCCAGTTTTTGCATGCATGTACATTGTGCTCATACACCCACATTTTGACTATATTGTGCACACGCACACAAACACAAAGATCTTTCTCTCTACACACACACATCTCTCTCTCTCTCTCTTTAGATATCTAATTTTACTAAGTAATGCATGTACTTTCATCCTTTCTCTTTCTCAATGTTTTCTCTTTTAAATTTACTTCTCTTTAGTTTTGTAAGAGCTTTTTGGCATCCGTTCGTTGCAATTTGATGAGAGAAAATGTTGACTGGGTTTTGACAAATATAATCCAAAGAACTACATCAATGTACGTGATTGTTTTGTTCTATATTAGAAATAGAGATGGAGAGAGAGATAGAGAGAAAGATATATATATATATATATATATATATATATATATATATATATATATATATATATATATATATATATATATATATATATATATATATATATATATATATATATATATATATATATATATATATATATATATATATATATATATATATATATATATATAGATAGAGAGAGAGAGAGATGAAAGAGAGAGAAAGAGAGAGTTAAATGAAAGAGAGAGAGAAATTAAGAGAACATTAGGGGAAAATATGAGCCCCATTTGGGCCTTGTAAGGAATGGGATTAAGCTTCTTAATTTTTGTGATTAGAAAGGCACGTGAAACTACTAGTGGTTTTAGTCCTTAAAATATTATTTTGCAAAACTACGCTCAGTTTGATGAGACTCGTGGAATTTCTTGTCCATTGGATCTTTGTCATGGACGGTCAGGATTGTGATGGAAGTGTCTGGCACAAAAGGACAAAACTTGTCCTCTTTAATGCCTCATGTGTAGAGAATAGACTGGTAGAAGATGACAAATGCGTGGTGCAGTCGGCGAGATTTTCTGGCAGAAAATGACAAAATAGGAGGCCGGAAGTCGCTGATTGATTTTGGAGGGAAAATCGTAGCCGTCCGATTTCTAATAGATC